>OMLF01013088.1:7350-19388 GCA_900302615.1 Holocentrus rufus | reverse complement strand
TCTAATTTCCCATGAATGCATAAGTGGCGAGCCTCTTTTGAAAATGTGAGGAGTAGAAAGTACAGATGTTTGTGTTTAAATGTTGGGGGGTGAAGAAAAACGTTGTCAGATAAAGTGAAGCCCTTTGAGGATGTGTTCAGTGATTTTGGGCTGTAAATAAATACGAACTTGAACTTGATAAATAAATCCTCAAGTAAAATACAGACACATGAAAAATGGACTTCAGTACAGAACAAGTTTTTGTTCTGTTTCTTCCACCTGAAACTAAACTCAGAATAAACAACCGGAGATTTAAACAACAAAAAATTTACTGTATGTTGAGATGAATTGATTTGTGTTAAGTGGAAAAATGCTATTTTTATGGATCCCTCAAAATTCCTGCTCCCTCTCAAGAAAAGATAAAAAAAAAAAAAACACGAGTAAGACGAGCAGCCAAGAGTATTTTCAGTGAACATAAATAACACAAGTTTACAATTTGAGCTTCTATCCATAATATGAACTCTGAAAAGATTTAGTCTTTTATTTGAATGTCAACACAACCAAGACATAACAGCTTTTGGAGCCACTGACTGGCCATATAATTAAGATTATTCATTTAGGATATAAAAGCATTTTTCTCCTGGTCGTTTGCTCTCTGTTGCCTCCCTGGTTTTCTCACCAGAGCCACAAACCAAAACACACGAGGCCCAGTGAGCGATGGCTTGATTAAGTTTGGCATTCGGTGTAATGAAAGCCGAGTCTCTGATAATAATAATGGTGCGTAAATTGTTCCAAACCAGTAGCAGGAGCATTTATTTTGGATGAGTGGACTTCACGATCCTCGGAGTCCAGTTAACAGCACACACAGCCAGCCATGACTCATTAACTGCTCCGACTTGATTTGCCACGTTGCCTTGGTTTTGGAGAACCCTGCACTCAGAGAAAAGCATTAGCATCATCAATTAGAGGATAACGTCAGCCTCTGGTACAATTACGTTTTCTTTTACATGTCAGACGATGCTGTGACCCACAGTGAGGCTCTCAGTGTGTTCAGGCTCTGAACTCCAAACAACCTGAAAATGTTTGTCATTGAACTAACTACAGGGACCCAGCCCAAAACACAAGGCATTATGGGTATAAGGATCAGAACAAAACTGAAGTATGGACTGATGTTCATAGAAGTTCCTCATGTGTCTGTAACTGGTATGAACACCACAGAAGAAGAGAAAAAGTTACAGGAAGTGGAAACAGTGAATAAACTGATTTGAAGTCATTTCATTTTGATTTATGTTGTAATTTTCTTGTCACTAGACTTTATGAACCAAAATGTAAAAATCCAACAAGGTAAATTCTTCTTCTGTGATGCAGACTAGAGACAAACTGCAGGTGGGACCACATCTGGAGCAGGTTCAGGTTCAATGTGTTGCCAAAGGGCACTTCAGCTTGAAACATGTTGCCTGTTTCAGACCTGGGACAGACTCTCCATCCAGTCCACCGTGCTGCAGGACTCTGAACTCCAGGGCTGAAAAAACCCTCTGACCTCTGACCTCTGACCTCTGACCCTGCAGACAGGCTGAGGTATCGACATACAAATGAGTTTCAGTCCAAATCAGCAACAACAAAAATACAGATTTAAAAAGAAGTTTGGATTAAAAAGTTGGTGTTGCTTGATAAAATATCTCTTTTTAATTAATATGTTTATTTAACCGACACAAAACCACATTGAAATTTACACCTCTCTCAGCAGTGGACTCTGACAAAGAAAGGCAGAATACATTAAAATGTTCAGCCTCCCTCAATATTGATCGTCTGACATCATCAACCTGACAGTGTACATTTGGGATCTGTGAGGCTGGGAGGAGCACGCTGTGTTGGAGGAGAAGACCAATTCATCATTTTGTAAAACGAGGATGAACTGCAGATTAGAGGTGGACACTGACAATGTTCAGATTATATTCCAGCACAACAAATTGGACAAAATGTGTTTTCTCCAGTTTCATGAGACCAAACTCTCAGATCAACAAATGTAAAATCTGAATCATGTAATTATAATATCTGAAAATCACTGCAGTTGAAGGTTCAGCCGTTCCCGTTCATTCCCTTTGAAATGGCGACAGGAAAAGGTCGCCGCTCGCCCACAGGAAGTCTGAACACGAGTGATGACAGTGAACCATGAGGTGATAACATGTCCTGTTTACTCAGATTTGTTTTCCGTCACAAGCAGAAAAACTCAAGCTTTGAGAAATATTTTATAAGTTCACGACTCAGATTTTTTTTTGGAGAAATTGATGAACATCTGTGTGCTGGCCGTGGATTGTTCCAGAGAGCGCGTCCAAGCAGTCTTCTTCTCTGGTTTCAGACTGCCTGATGAAACGTCTGCAGTCTGAGACTCTGCAGCAGTCACTCAGCACAGCACATCCATTCATTATCAGGTTTTTTTTGTTTTTTTGGACATTTTAGCTGTGCAGTCGATGCCTTTGAATGAGGGTCAGAATAGAACAAAGTTAAATTCCTGGATCACAACATGAGAAGCAGCCAGTGGCAGGAAGTTCACGGGTCAAAACCAGAGTGGCTGAAAGATCATAAACATTCCTGTGTTTCTTCAAATCATCTGAAGAGAAGAAATGAAAAAATATTATAACTGATTAGAATTGACAAAGAGGAAAAACTGAATATTTTAAATGTATTATTATTGATAATAAATTAAATAAATAAAAACTAAATAAAGAAAGAAATAAATCGAAATAAACAAACAAATAATAACTTAAGAAGTGATTTAGCCTCATGAAGTCTTATAATCCTATTCTTCTTGAAGCAATTAAAATAAAAAATCATGCTCGTGATATGAGATAATCCTGTTAGGATCAAAACTTGATTAAAGACATTTTGGGAACAAGTTGATTAATTCTTTGAACAAGTGGAATTATGTCATCCCAGTTGTTTTTATTTATTTATTTACTTATTTTAAGTTTTAAGAAAATTAAGTTTTGAAGACTTTGAAGAAATATGAAATGACTCATTTTTATTATGGACATTTTTGTGCATAGTAATGAATTTAAATTTGACTCTGCAGTCTGTGTAAATGTAGTCACTGTCATATTGCTGCGTAGTTTTATATTTTTTATTTTTAATGTGATGAAATGAATTTCTGATTATATCAACTATGATGAGGACAAATGGTAAATGAACTGTATTTTATGGTGATTTTCTATTCTAGTGACCAATCAAAGTGCGTCACACTGTCTGCCTGATGCTCACACTCTCACACACTGATGTTGGAGTCTGCTCATCAGGAGCAGACCGGGGGTCAGGGTCCTCCTGGAGGAGTCAGAGATCCAACCAGGAACTTCCTGCCCGCTCTGCCTCCTGAGCTGTGTCATCTCAATGTTTAGTAAAACACACAACAACCTCAGTCTCAGTTTAGATCTGCTGCATTTTTTAACTTTTATTTATTCAGAGGAAGTTTGCTGAGCACGCTCGCTCTTGTTCAGCCACATCCTGCAGCATGCTCACACAGGAAGTCCAATCTGTCACTGAGCAGCTGAGGTTCACTGCCTTGCTTAAGGGCACTTCAGCAGTTGTTGTTCAGGGAGGCAAGATCACCATTCGTTCACTGCACCCACCCAGATGTTTTCCTGCCAGTCTGAAGGATTAACTGCCGACCTTTCTGTCACAAGCTGCTTCTCAAACCTCCCGGCTGCAGCTGCCTCCGGTCCAACGTCCATCTAATCAAATCCAATTCTTGCATTGAGAAATACAGCCTCGTTTTCAAAGTGTGTGTTTCTGCATTCTGTATCACAGCTCTTGAACAGGATAATCAGAAGTTATTAAAGCAGTAAATCAGTAAAACATGAATGTACATGTCATAGCAGTGATTTTGGAGCGAGCCTCGTTGTGCAGGGCCTCCGCTCGTCCACATGGCCTCTGTCCCAGATCACTGTCTGCTGCAGCTCTGCACAAACCAACTCCCATTTATTTCATGGCAATGCAAGACGAATCAAATCAAGACAAATTAAGACAACTTTATTTTACTTATTTATGCACTTATTTTATTTGCTCCGTATTCATTCCAGCCCAAAGTGCTTTGCAGGGAACCGTCGAAGTCCAACCAGATAAAAGAAAGACGAGAGATAAAAGAGAAAACGACTTCAGCTCAGGATATGAAGCCAGCACTTGAGTGTGTGTGCTTGTATGTGTGTGTGTGTTTTATTGTCTGGAAATGCATTACTACTGCTCAATACACACTAAGTGGGACTTCTGAGCCATGGAGAAATCCACCAACGAGGATTTGGGGGAAAAAAAGCATTAGCCAACAGAATTTATGAGGCTCTTTTCGAGGAGAAAGTGGAGGCTGAGTGAACGGGGAGACGGAGAAGAGGCCGGCGAGATCGCAGACCACCTGCAGCTTCAGACATTCCTCCGCTTTAGTCTTTATCTGACGCCACCGTCCAGAGAGCTTTACACACCCCAACTGCTCTCTCTCTCTCTCCCTCTCTCTGTGACCGGACTACGAATGACTGTTCACTGCCAATATCAATCAGTATTTCTGGTACATGCAGTGACAGTGAGATCACACCACATGTGCAGGCCAAGAGGGACAATTTTTATTTTTGTGAGGCGTCGGGTCACAGTTTACCTTCTGCAGGAGAGAGAGAGAGAGAGAGAGAGAGAGAGAGAGAGAGAGAGAGAGAGAGAGAGAGAGCAGTTACCAGGGAGTTGGCAGTTGTCACCTGATTTGAGTGATAATGATGAGTGTTGATATTCAGTATCTTTAAACATGCAATATGCAATTTCAGATTCTACGAGCAATCCTGAAACTGATCTGTGCTTTGCAGAGACTTTTCAAGACGTGATGCATCAAGACCAACTCATGCAGACCGGCAGTGTTGCTGGTCTGAACTGGTCTGCTGTGATTTAATGATCTGAATAAGAGAGCACAATGATTATTCTAATGATACTGTAGCTTCATCATCTCCCTTCTTACAGTGCAGACAGTTTTTCATGTCAGTGGTCAAAAGAAAAAAAATCTTCCTGTGATCCTGCAGACCAAATCGAATTTGTCATAAAAATGTTTGAGGATCCTGCTGCAGCCACCAAACGGCTCCTGATGTTTCTGGCCTTCCTGGTGTCACAGTTCACACCAGGACTTCGCTCAGCTGGCGAAGCTGACAGATAGAAGCAGAGTTGAGCAACAGCGCTACAGTAAGAGGAAATAAATCTAGTGGGATGATGAAATATGACCTTTCAGTTAACAGATAACATCTAATCCCAAAGGGCACGTTTGACGTGTTTTTAAAACAAACGGAGTCAAAATATGTTTTGCTGTCAAGCATGCTCTCATCACACAGAAAACTGAAGTCTGTCTTTTGTTTAAAAATACACAAACAACAGCAACTGAGGAGAATGAAAGAAAAATAAAAAAATAATCAGCGATGGCCAAACACAGCAGAAAAGGATGCTGGGAGTTTGGGACACCCCACTGTTGGCTGCTGGTGATGATGCTAATCAGGAAATTAATAAACACTTGCCTTCACTGTAAGAAACTCTGAATTAGAGATTAAAGAGAGAGAGAGAAAGAGAGAGAGAGAGAAAGAGAGAAAGAGAGAGAGAGAGAAAGAGAGAGAGAGAGAGACCTTCACTACATTTCCGTGCTCAGTGCAGCTCCAGCGTCGGCTTATCAAGATTTCAGATAACACTGAAGTTAACGTGTGCGCGGCTTGTGGAAAAAAGCGGAGCCATGTTTATGTAGCTGGACTGGAAAGTTTTCCAACCACCCCGGGCGATTGGAAAACCCCAGTGTTAATAAAAAATGGCTGGCATCAAAGTCAACAGGGCTGCGGCGAGGAAAACGTTTGCTTGCATCATGTGTCATGTGTGTGAACACGCATGCCGCTCCGCCACGCAGGAGCGCACCAGGACGAAGGTCACTGACATGTTTCACATTTTTGGCCGATGCTTTGGACCTGAGCAGCAGAAAGACGACGAGCACACAGGAACATGTTGCAGCTGCTCAAGGAAAAGGATCAAGTTGGACAGCACATTGTAAAAAATGTCAGTCAAGTTTCCTTCTTTAACAGAAAAAGCCGAGTCAACATCATCAGGGCTTTAAGAGTCCATGTGGGCGTGGCCTCACCTGTGGAGTTGTAACAGCCAATGGGAGACAATCACATGACGCACAAAATATCATGACAAGAAGACAAATTGAAAGTAATGAAAAAACGTAAAACATGGGACGACATTACACAAAAATATGTACAGGTGATGTTCATGTGATCATCAATGGAAAACAGGCAGCCATGTGATATTAAATTATAAGAGGCTTACCATCCAAGGGGAGAATGCAGTGTGTATTTATCAGAGTTTTACCACACTCTGCTCCACATGGATATCATACAATATATTAATCTAAAAAACATTTCAGCTGGCAAACGTACATATTTTAAAGGTAAACATGACAGATCCACTGGACTGCTCACTGACCTCCTGGTTCATGTTACAGGAATGACAACTCAGTGTACAGGTGTTACTGCAGACACACAGTCTGTCAGTTATGTTACAAGTACAGATCCCAGTACAGATCCCAGTACAGATCCCAGTAAACCAGCAGGACAGAGACGTTACAGAAGTGAGGATTCATGCACATGCTCCATTTGAGACACTTTTAACTGGACAAGTTAGAGGCTCATTTTGATTTGACACCACTGGACTGCTGAATAAAACTGTCAGGCCGGGTGGCCGTGACCTCAGAGCTGAGCCATTGAATAAAATATTGTCAGTTTATTGTTTCACTGTCAGTTTAATGTCCATCCATGCAAAAGAAAGACCCAGGTTGGGAAAAAAAACAGAATTTTCCTTTAATAATGATGCTGGAAAAAAGAGAAACAGGGCAACTTGTCTTCCTAATGACTTTATCCTGGACTCAAAAATATTTTAATATCGACTCCCCATAAAGACGAGATTTTATGTGAAGAATTTCCAGATAATTGATTTAAACAACTTTCTGAGAACAACTTTATCAGTCACATCCACAGAAATGAAATAAATCTGACCTGATGTCAGCCTGGTCCTCAGCAGTGTGGTAATAGGTCACCATGTGAGCCGTTTATGAAGCGTTGCATTGCATCAGGACTTTCATCTGAAGGGACTTTAAAACAGATGATTTGTTTCACACGTGGAGCAGGTAGGCTGTTAAAATGATTGGCCAACTGCATGACCACATTTAATCCTTTTACCAGGCAGATATGAACATGAGGTCACTTGGTTGGTTGGTTGGAAATAAAGGATTGTCTCATGATTGTGTCAACCTCATAAGACTTTTACATTAAACCTGGAACAATGTAATTATTGAAAAAAAACATGCAGCTTGTTTCATTTTAGATCTTAGTGAAGCTGGAGTCAGCAAATGTTTTGGATTTTTACTTGATAAATGATTACAATATTGAAATGATCATCACTTAACGTTCTACTGAACAGTTTTTAACATTTGCAGATGGTGACACAATGCATGTTCACGCAGCCAGAGAGAGTCACATGAAAATCTGTGTGAATTATTCTTGATGAATGATTTAATGTTCTTGTGCTGGCATGTGCAGAATATTTTGTCAGATGTTTTTAAACTGTGCAGAGTGTTTGGTGTGTGAATGAAGTCTGGGTTTTCTTATTGAAGCTGAATGACAGAGAAATGCATTGTGGGTGGAGACTTCTCTTGCAGTAGATCAAGGGGAACGTTAAAAATGATGCAAACATGTAAAGCCGAGCAGATCTGCCACATAAATGTTTTTACTCTGCTTCTGACAGTCAGAAACATCATGCAAGTATGTTAAAAGCATTAAATATCTGTAACTGCAGGCTGACAAAAGCAGAGAGAAAAACCCAGCAGGGCCCTGGTAACAATACTTACATCATCATGACTTCACTGGCCAATCAAATGTCTCTTCCACATTTTGAACCTCCCTGCCTCAGTCTGGATGTTTATCATCTCCTCTGGCTGCAGGGCTTCACTGGCCTCTTACAAACAAGACCTGACACAGACCGAGCTGAACTGAACTGATGGTTATAAGGACACGATAAACGAGACTGGCGGTGTGGAAGATGCAACGTGAAGCAGTTGATGGGCAAAATAATAAGCTTTAGGCTTTAGCCTTATCAGGGTTAAACTCATATTTAAGGGTTTTCTTTGGCCTGCTTGTTGCACACAGCCTCATAATAACCTGAGGCATGGAGGTTTCTGAACTGAGAAAACTGATGTAATGATGTAACTTCAATGAAGCAGCAGATACAGAATATGTATGTGACATTGTTGTATGATATGGAATTTTTTTTTTTTTTTTTTTGGTCACTGACTCATCATTCCAGCCCTCTTATCATGTCAAGGTACATTGCTTCAAACGGTCTGCTGCTCACAATAATAATAATAATTATAGTTTGAACGTTTAATTTTCGAACAAGCATTTAAACTTTAAAAAAAAAGAAAAGAAAAGTGACAGCCCCTATAGTGAGGTGGTGTCAGCTGTCAGCCCAAGTTACACCAGCTGATCGCTTGAAGAAACCAAAAGTAAAGAAAGTGAAAACCAGTTGAGGAAACCCTCCTCCGGGTCCATACCTCTGCAGGCTGCACCTTTTCATGTGCAGCTCAGATGTTTGAAGTGAGCCACTGAACGGAAATTCCTCAGAACACATAATTTTGCTGAATCTGGCAACCTGTGGTATGTGGCACCTCATGCAACAGAGAGTCAGACGTAAAGCTCCTCGGAAAAAAAAAAAAAAACATCAGGTCCAATATTCTGTCTCTGAGGATGCCTCATACACACACACACACACACACACACACACACGTGATGTAGCCCAGAGTCAGAGTGGGTATCTGATGGAGAGCGGCCGATACATCCAGACATCACAAATCACCAAACCTCATCCATAAATACACGGGACGCCTGCCGGCTCACTGTGCTCAGATTTATGTTCGTCTGAATGTTCGTTCAGACAAAACTTGTTTCTACCGTCCTGACAAGCTGCTGAGCGCTCAGCTTCCTGTGTCCAGTCCAGGTTAACACACCACGCTGCAGCAAACTACATGTACACTTTTATGACTTTGTGGTTGTGGTGTAAACTTGGTCAAGAACCACTGAAATGTATACAGATTTTGATGTTCACATGCGTATAAAGGAAAAATCCACCTAAAATGCTAAAAAACATAAAAAAGATGACATTGACAATGTACTTTGTATTTCTGGGTCCATTCATCATTTATTTATTTATTTATTTATTTTTGTTTTTCCCATTCCTGTAGGTCATTGTCCTGTCATAGACAATATGACTTAACATCCATTTATTTACAGCAGCAACAATGGAGTTTGACGGCAGAAAATGTTTGAGTCAGTTTCATTTCAACAGTAAATGTCAGGTTTTGCAGGTTTTGCTGTCAGTCCACAACAATCAAAGTCTGAGGGTTTCTTTCTAGAGCCGCCGTTTGCATCAATGTTCAACAGTCACACAGGGAGAAACACATCGTACAAGAGGCAAAGTTAACAATTTCTTCACCACAATAGCAGCAAATAGACCAGAATACAACGCAGCATCAAGCTTTCTTACTCTCATTAATGCTGTCAAAACTGCTCTCCAACTTTCCAACACATATAACCCACAGCCCTTCTTTTAAGGCATTCTGGGAAATGTAGGAAATCACTAACTGAAGTAGAGATGGATGAAGCAGCTTGAGGGAAAGTGGGTCAATCTAATCTAACTATAAATGGTGGAATTTCTGTCTGTCTGTAGTCTGTAATCCGATCAACTTCACACTTGGTGGGTGTGTTGCTGAGGCCCAGAGGAAGAGCAGCGTCAGGTCGTGAAGTTGTTTGGATAAGTCGTTATCGAGAAAAATGCAAGAATCCATTAGCTAATGGTTAGTTATTGTGGCTGACGGAGCAAAAAAGGTGGAACTCATCTGTCAAGAGGCCACACCCGGACAGTCAGCATGCACACGTTTATTTTCAAAGCATGCACACGCAAGAGTTTTGTAGTTCATCGTCAAAAAAGGCAGCGGTTGTGAGCATTCAGTGATTTACCTTTGTGAGACAAACAAGAAGTACATGTGAACTTCTACACTATCACCCCCAGAGTAACGTTATCGAAATGCAGCAAACTGCAGCAGTAACAAACTAGACTGACCAACACACTGCAGCCTCCAGAAAGCTGCGAGCAGCAAGATCACAGACGAGCAGTCAGCCCCTTCAGACAGGCACATTTGAACTGCACCCATCAAAAAGTAAATTACAATTTACTGTACAATTACTTTTTACTGCATTTTAGAAATTTTAGAATTGCAGATCATCATGTTAGAACAAATATATTTCAAGGGCCATTCATCCTGCTCCGTGGCTGACCCTGAACTTCCTGTGAACAGAGGTAAAAATTCATGCCCCGCCCAAACAAAAAATACGAACACAAAATGAAGGAAAGACACAAAGACTACCGTAAATTCTCAGATCTCCTGCATGACATACGGTAGCACACACTGTAAATCAATCAGGCCATTCTCCTCAAAGTCCAACACACGAATCACCGTGCAGTCGACGTGGAGCCTGTGTTTTTGTTTTCCCTTGATATTCACACGTCATCTGTGAGATTAACACATGATCCAGTGTTGGCTGGAGGCTTGACAATGTGGATGAATGTCTCTTGGAACGGGGAAGTCCTGCTCTTCCACTGCTGCTGATGGACAAGAAACATATATGCACAAAGAAAGTTTTTCAAGAATGAAGAAAACCACGTTTATTTTTCCATTGACGCCTGTGTATTTTTGTAATTACACAATTTGGATTTAACAAGTTTGAAGGGTATCGTGAAATTGCAGTTTGGCTGTAATTGTCCAACTGCAGCAAAACGCTCTTGGATCAGTGAATCAAGCGAAGCTGAGCGTTTGAGCACATACAATAAGGAGGTGATGTATTATCCATATGTTTGGCTTTAACTGAAGCTGAACAGAGTTATATCCTAGACACAAGGTTTGATACATGTCCCACATATCAAATGCATTGTATTAGCTTGTCTCTTTCAAGAGCAGTGCTCCCATTTTGAAGCTGACTCTCTGCCAAAGTTCCTAGAACTAGTCTCTGTCAAACAATAAATAAATAAATAAATAAATAAAAACATGTGGCAGCTTATTGATACCATTTGCAGAAAATACTGTTTCAATTATAGTTTTTAAAAGGTCACAAATTCCCAATGAAAGGTAATTGGTCTTACAGCATGTTGTTGTTCAAATGAGGAACTGACTTCCAAAATACCTTATTTTTATTTGGGTAAACAGTCATTAACCAATCGTCTCATTCAGTATCTACATTTGCATTCTTTATGTTTGCCCTCTATCTGATGCTTCTAATCAAAGATTAGAATGAGTGCTGCAGCAGAATAAAATTAAATTCTTATATCTCAAGTGTAATAACTCCCTTTCTGACCTGAGCCTAAAATGCCCATTTTTTCAGGCCAGGCAAAACGGGTTTATCTTATCTCCCTTATCTTACTCAGCTGTTTCTGGAAAACCACTGAAATTACTTTTACCAATTGGACAGAGCATCCTGGGGTATCAATCTATCTACTCGCAATTAGCTAACAAGCTAATTGTATGGTAGCCAACGCTACAGTACAAGAGGCTTTATTACCATGGAAACTGCCTGGCAACACCACACTGCGTCAAATTCTACATGTGACATTTCCTTGTTCGCATGCCTACATTCATGCAACCTTTTGGATAAAACAGGTTGCTACTAAGGGACATTCCTAACTAGGCACCAAGGTGATAGGAAGCTTCCTTGCAAATAAGACACAGCCAAACAGTCTCTGGTCTCATTCGACAGGCTCTCAGGGTGTTGCATGATGACATCACACATGGTGACATCAGTAGCGTGCTCCATCAGGAGTAATAATAGCAAGTTGCATTGTCTCATCTGCAAATTAGGCCTGTCACTTTACCACCATTTTTCAGAGGGAAGTGTATCATTCAAAATCGATCACTATACCATGTTGTGCCAAAACTTTCTTTATCTATTTCTTTATTCATT
>OMLF01013087.1:17729-34312 GCA_900302615.1 Holocentrus rufus | reverse complement strand
GGTCAATTTTTTTTTTTTTTTTTTTTTTGATCATTTAGAATAAGGAAGTTTGTGGACATCCAGCCTTTAGTGTCCTCAACACATTCAAACAGAGGCTGTAGTGACTGAAGGTCGTTACATTTAAGTGGGATATAGAGCTGAGTGTCATCAGCATAACAACAAAATGAGATGCCATAACTCCTAACAAGAGGACCCTTGGAGATCATATAAAGTCAAAACAGAGGAGGAACAACAACAGACCCTTGAGGGACTCCATAGGAAAAGGGAGCTGAGGAGGTTGAGATGACACACACTATATGAAAAAAAATCTGCTTTCCAGGCATGAGTTAAAATGATTTAGGCTGTTTCCCTTCCATCCAAATCCACTGTTCACGTCTGGTAATAAGCAGACTGGTTCAAAAACCACACTAAGGTTTAAAGTGAATAGCACCTTCCCCACTGTTAGTGGCTAATTCCAAGTGGTTATAAATCTTAAAAGAGCAGAATCAGTGATGTAGTGATGTGTAAAACCAGACTCAACTACTCCAAAAATATCATTCTTTCTCAAAAAGGTCTGTTCACAAAAAACAACTTTTCCCCAGAACCTTTTAAATAGAAATGGTAGGAATGAGCCTCAATTTTGAAAAAAAAATAAATAAATTAAATTGGGCTGTTTAAAACAGGAAAGAACTTCTGTCTGGACTTCCTTCAAGGTAGCAATTTATAATGGACAAGATTCTTGTGTCTACAGTATTCAACATTTCTTTAGATGGGTGTGAAGGGATAAAATCAAGAAGACAGACAGTGGGCCTCAGGGGATAAACTATTTCTTTTTTAGCGGAAAGAGACTAAGTTTCAAAATTATTGGAAAAAAATTCAAGACCATAGGGGAGTCAGAAGGGATCTGAGAAGAGCATGAAATTTGAGATCTAATACCAGCAATGCTGTCAACAAAGAATCTAAGGAAGTCTTCAGAGGTTGCTGGATGGCAGCTGGACTAATGACTGCATTATTGATGTTACAAAAGGGTCTATGTGTTGGAGATTATGTCAGAGAAATGCTTTGCCCTCACAGCTTTTATAGTTTCCTTTATACAAGTCTTGCAAAGATGCAGAGCCTTATTTTGAAATATTTTGAAAGCTGTATTTTTTTGATTGGCATGTGTATTATGTCCCCTCAAGAGGTCACTAGAGATCACAAACTACACCTTTAGCACCAAATAACAAAATATCCACGTGTGTAATAGTTGTCTCTGATGCTTCATGCTAAAACCTTGGCATACAATGGGTCTCATTTATCAATATTTTGATAATAGTTGTGTAAGCCTCCTCGTATGTGTACAAATTAAATGTTCCACTGGATTTTCAAACATCCAGAGCTGTGGCATTTCCTTTGTACCCACATGTGTATGTTGATAATGCCAACCACTCCCTCAGTCACCCAGCCTCAGAAACACCAAATAAGGCACAACAGCGCACCCACCCTCTTGCTCTCACTTGTGCAAAATGGCATCCCAAAGGCAGAAGATAAAAAACAAGCTGTGAAGTTTACACATGGCTTACATGTGCTCTCAGGTTCTCATTACTTCCCTTTGTACATCCAAACAAGTCTGGCTCCCAAAAACTTTGATAAATGTCAGTACTACGGAATTACGCAAAAAAAAAAAAAAAAAAAAAGTTTGTATGCCACTTAATAAACGAGGCCCACTCTGTTGGCAGACAAATGTACAAAAGTGAATCTGAAGCAGCTGTACAGCTGTAAATGGTAAGTGATTTTATATAATATGTCTATATCTATATCTGACCATTTCGTATGGAAAATTGACCCATTTATAAAATAATAATAATAATAATAATAATAATAATAACAATAAAATACAAAACTAAAATAATGTGGGCCTACTGGTTGGAAGCACCAGGAACTTCTTTCCCCATAGCACATGATCATGGCGGGGCAACAGGCAACTGCAGCTAACCACTGGACAAGGCTCCAGACGACGTGTTCCTTTATGTACAGTATTTGCATATTTATATTTGGTAAGGGTGTAATGTAACACTGTTTCCCTTCCCTGCCAAGCTGCTAACTGATTATCATTCAGAGTGAGAGAGGTGTGGAAGACTGTTATGATGTATAGGGGCAAACATCTGGTGCATTTGGCAAAAACAAGACATGATGATCAGTGTTACTGAGGGGAGGAGGAGAAGGGAAGAAGAGATCTGTCTCATTTGAAAGCAACTCACCTTGAGCACAAGCACACTAAAAATCAGGCCTCTGCCATCAAATCTGTCATATAATCAGCAATGTCTGTAAAGCATTTTTACTGTGATCACAACAGGGTTGGGTGGTTAATTACTTTTGAAACAGCAGGCATAACCCTTCTTAAAACAGTCCTCCCACTTCTTTTGGAAGACGTCAAGTGTGAATCATAACTTATGGAGTGAAGGAAATAGAGAGGAGGATGAGAGCCTGAGAAGAAAGGAAGGAGAGGCAAAGAAAGGTGAGGAAAGTTGAGAGGATTAGAGCGGGTGGAAAAGTTCTTTGGTAATGTGATGTGAAAGAAGGCCGTAATTAAATTTGCTGCGCTCTGCAATTTGTATTCTGGTACTATGAGTAAGAGGAAAAGAAGGATTTGGATCCTCAGTGAACACTCACGCAGAGAAGGACCCACATACACACACACACACGCACGTAGAAAGCTCTAGCTATCCCTTGTCCAAACCACCTCTAAAGCCTCTTGGAATTGTTTTTTTTTTTTTTTTTTTTTGTACAAAGTTAATTGGACATTCACATTAGTCCATTTCGTTATTTTTATTGTCTTGTGTCCAAAATTTAATGACACTAAATATATCATACTTCTAAAAGACTTCCACAGTGTATAAGTGTGTAAATGTATAGGGTAAGAGGACATGTGTGTCTCTCTCTGTAAATCTATGAGAGTGTGTGTGCATGCGTGTGTTTGTGTGTAACACCCAGTACCATCAGCTATGATGAATGATCAGCTATAGGCCTGCCCTGGATGAGCCCTTAGTTGAAACTGGAGCAGCAAACTGCATGGTAAACCTGACAGGGCCAGCTGGCCAAGGATAACCTTGATGCGGCAGTTTGGCTTCAAACCTAAAGATGGGTCATGGAAAAAAATGGGTCCCTGGGTTAATCTAGAGTAGTGAGTTGTTTTCAACAAAGTTTTTTTAGACCGTATAATGCTCAATAAGCTATCACAGATGCAATGTTTAAAAATCTCTAAAGACCTATTTGCCCTGGACCAACATTACCTGGAGACATACAGTCATTTATAATGATTCCAAAGATTAGATAGATACTGTAGACAGATGGAACTTTATTGATCCTTGTGGGGAAATCAGGTCGTTCCAGCACATAAAGTAATAGTAGTCAACAGGGAAAACACAATCTAAGCAATATAAAAAAAGAAATAAAGACATAAAATAAATAGCAATAAAAACAGTAAAAGACTAATTAAACATTAAAGCAATAAATAGAATGAAAACAACTCTGGGGATCTATAATTATATGCTGGTGTTAATTAAGTGTTCTATATAAGTATGTATAAATAAAAAATATAAACCTTTAGTTGTTAGTATGTATCCCAAGTTATTAGTGTGCATGCCAAACAGTGGAAGATGCCATTAATTTACAGCACACATGTTGAATATTACTATTAGGATAACTGCTGAAGCGAAAGTATGATTTTACAGCAATGTGCAATGATGTGAAAATGATGTGAAAATCATCAGGGATTCACATGTGAACCTGCATTTTTTGTGGTTTATAATTTAGGCCAAGTTTTTTGGTGAAAACAGAGGTCCCCTCTTAAAATTACAAAACTTTCTTCAGCTAGACACACAATTGCTCTCTTACTTTTGTCATGATAAATGAAGGCAGTTCATAAATGGTTTTCAATGCATTTTAACATAAACTTGAAGGTTTATTTTGCTAAATCAGGAATTGACCAATTATACAATCTTAACCTTATACATTTATATTCATAGCAGTGGTGAATTTTATGAGTCTATGTGAATGCATTTCAAGCAGCTGAGGAGTAATTCATTAATTACAGGAGGTCCCCATGTAACAGGAGCTGAATACTTCTGGGGGCAACCGTTCAATAACAATCTTATAAAACACCCCAGATTTATAATATATGATGATATCATAATGTGATGTGTTGCATTTAATTTTCCAATATGATTAAAATGTGAGAATACTGCATATGTACAAGTAAGATACTTCACAATCATTCCACCTCGCTGGATTGATGCATGTTGGCAGAATGCAAGTTGTGGGGCACTGGGATATATGCATTTTAGCCTATAGGTAACGCTAGAGGAAAAGTCATGGGGTCACCAAAGTTGACATGGTTCATCGTTTGAGTAGCATGAATGTACTTTCCAAATTTCATGGCAATGTGCCCAACTGGTTGTGAGATATCAAAATTGACATTTTGGCCTGAAGGGCCTAAGGAAAGGTCATGGGGTCATCAAAATCAAAATAAATCTTGCTTTGGGGTGTATGAACCCACTCACCAAATATCAATCTACTGCTTACATTTCATGATCCCTCGTGTGCAAAGTTGACAATTTGGCTGGAGGGTGCCATTGAGGCAAAAGTCACGAGGCCACCAAAATTTAAAAAGTTCATCCTCTTAGGAGCATGAACGTGCTCACCAAATTTCATAGCAATCCAACAGATGTAGAGATATGTCGCATTGGAGTTGAGTGTTGGATGGATGGGTGGCCGGCCCACCACCAGGGCAAAAAGAAAAAAAAAAAAGAATAAAAGCAAAACAAATGACTATTAAATGTTGATGGTTTGACTATATTGTGTTACTATGTTTTTCCTGAGTCAAGTGTGCAGTACTTTGAGTCCAGTGCCTCTCTCGAGCTTTTGTCACAGCTCCAACACACTCACAGCGAGCATCATTTTGCCTCAATAAGTGTATATTTACAAATGCAGAATGACACAGGCCGCCACCCCAACTCAAACCAGTTACTGAGTGGAAAGGCAATACACCCAATCCTGAATACATTAAGGCAATTCAGTAGGTAAGTGCAACAAAGAGAAAAACAGAGCGAAAAGGGAGAAAAAGTGACATAGAAGAGGGGGAAAAAAACAATGATGATGCAAGAAAGAGAGGAAGTGTAAGAGTGAACAAAAGACAAGAGAAGGTAGACTCTGTATTGAAAATGTCTCACACTCCTGACATGGATTTATAGTCTGTTTCTGTTTCTCTTTCCCCCTCTGGCAGATTGGATCTCTCTCAGTATGGGTTATTGTGCGTTCATGTGTCTTCCAAGATGTGCTTTATCTACAGGCCCAACTAAGATTTCAAAATGAAAGAACATCAAGAACAGAGGATGAATAAAGATCCTAGAAGTTTAATTGCCAGCTGAGGACGTATCAGATGGTGATTTGGCCAACGCGAAGGGTATTACTGCATTCTTAACAAGTTTGTTCTCTCCGTTACAACTTGGGAAGGAGAACGTTCTCCACAAGGACACAAGTATGGACTTGGATGTGATAATCATCTATTATCCTTGAGTCTCTCTGTCTCTCCTTTTTTCCCTCTGTCTCTTTCTCTTCCTCTTTCTCGTGCACACAGAGACACACAAGACACAGCTGAAGAGCACAGTATTATCCTCATCCATCAAACACAAAGCTAGAGGAGGAAAGCAGCAAATACTGTAGCAGTCGTAGTGCTCTCTCTAAAACACATTACAAATGCATTTCTTAAAAGTACAGGTCACGACCCGCAGCATCTGTGAAGAATCTATGTTGGAGGCACGCAGGTGGGGGGCTGGTTGGTGTTGTCGTTTATTTTTAATTAATTATTTTTTTTGCAGGATCGACGTGTACTGAGTTGGAACCTAAGCCAAACACCCCAAGCACAGCCTGTGACGAAAGGCGAGGCAGACAGTGACTCTCATAAAGAATCGCTAATTACACAACTGGTCAAATATTAACTAGCAGCCAAGAACAGTCAGAGCCAACAAGTTCTGAGGAGAGGGGACAGAGAGAAAGAAAGAGGCTGATGGAGACTGATTGAGAGAGAGAGAAAACGGGGGAGAGGAGGAGGTCCAGAAAGAGAAAAGACATCACAGAGAAAGGCAGAGGAAAAAAAAAGAAAAGGAAAAGTGAATGAGAAATGCAAAAGAATAGCAAGTGTATCTAGAAAAACCTTGAAATCAATTTCCAATTTCTGACCACTACCTTTGTCTAGTGTGTTTGCAGCAGCCTATAGCTACATTGGTGTTTTTCCTATTTGTACTCTACCACAGTGTACTAATTAGGTGGTTAAAGAAATACTCCACCGTTTTGGGTATTATTCCCTTTTGCCAACTTTTCCAGACTGAAATAAGATACCATTTTCACCTCTGTACATCCACTGCGTGGCTTCCATCACAAAGTGAAAAAATAAACCTCACAGCAACTCTGAAGCTGTTTTATTTAAACAGTGTATCTTGTGCATTTGAAACACATGTCTTGGAATGAAAAAATAAATAAAATAAAATAAACAAATAAATAAATAAATGAATAAAAAGTAATTTAAGAAGAAGTTAGATGATAGAAACTATAGCCAATGAACATGCGTTCATCATTAATAGTTCCTACCATCTCACTTCATCTAACATCTTAAAAAAATAAATAAATAAATAAAAAATCCTCCACAAATCATGGCTTGTAGCCATTTTTTGTGCCTTTGAGAACTTCTCATGTCATCTCATGATGTGCAGTCTTTAGATTGTGATTGTGCTAGCATAGCAATGAAAATGTAAAGATTATCATTTGAGACAGATCATAAGAACAATAGTTATTGTAGGAGTGAAATACAATACATAATTCAGGAGTCAATAGCAAAATACAAATCTGTAAATTTAGTTTTAAAGTGAGTTTCAAAACATGTAAATGGCGACATGACCAGAAACAATCGTTTCTGAAACTGGTGTGACAAACGCAATTTGCTGGTCTATAATTTAACAGGATGAAATCAACAAAATCCCCCCATATTCCTAAGCTCTAACTGGAAACCTTCCCTCTCCTCTTCATGCAGACAATTAGGAGCATCTCATCTGCTCTCGTCAACACTCCTGCTCCGCTCTTGTCAAAGCTCCGTGACACAAGAGCAGAGAGGAGACTTCAAAAGACTCTGTTGTCGTTGTCTTGGTTTTTCCCCTTCTCTCTTTCTGCAGCCCAGAGTGAAACTACAGAGGTGCCTAGATGACAACACAGAGAGCTCAAAGGCCATGATAAGTGTTTGTGTGTGTGTGTGTGTGTGTGTGTGTGTGTGTGCACGTGCATGTGCATGTACATGTGTGTGAGCCAAAACATAGAACTGAACATTTTCCCTTATTGTGCATCTCATAAAGTCACTAATTAGCACTTATTTCATGAAGATAGTACAGTGTCCTCCCCTAATTTTATTCTGCATTTATACTCACTGTTTAAATTATTTTTGATGCATCACAGTTTTGCTTTTGAGCGCACATTATTTTGTTAAATGTGTTTTCTTTTAAAGCCTATACAAATAATAGCTTTGACTTTGTGTTACAGAATTACTCACACATTACCAATTTAGCACTATATTTTATTCATTATCCCTCCTTTGGTAAAAGCATCCAGAGTGCCACTCACAGTGTGAATTATCCTTCAGAGGAGCATCCGCTGTTCCTTGTTTCATATTTAAACAGTTATTAAAAACTTCATGTCATTATTGGCTGTGCTTAGTTATCATGGCAGGGGTTTTGGAAAATGAAAGTTTTAATCCTAGAATAAATTATCTGACTTTAGGGACAGAGTATCAGGACTGTTTATCCTTGTGGCAGTGTGATTCAGCCATGCTTATGTTTTTTTTTTGGTTGTTGTTGTTGTTGTTGTTGTTTTCCCCACACATATTCCTCCACATCCCGTTAGATCTTTTCTGTAACCTTAAATTTTATGAAAAGGGAGTACAAACAGGTTTACAAATGTTGAAACATTACATTTTCAAAACCACTGAAACATTAAATGAGTCCAGATTCATCCTCACATTACTAATCCAGCAGCGACTCCATTCTGGAAACATAATTGATCTCAAGTTATGGTAAATTGTGTGCAAAGCCCAGGGCCCAGCATATTTTCTCATTAGACTTTACCATTACTTAACCTCCAAAACCGGTGGCTAACCAGTGATGACATTATTCTTTCCTACTGGATAACCATCAGCATCACAGAAGTCCCATTAGAACAGAAAGCAGGAGTAATTTACTGCTGCAGGTTGCTCCACCCCAATAGGAAATGTTTGAAAATTCAAAATTCAAGTGTTGTTTCTAGTTGAGGCATCAGATGCAAAAGAAGCAAAGCACGGTGATGTTGATGTGCTGTTGAGTTCTGTTAAAATATACCTATGAAGATACCAGATCTCCTTTGCACCTTTAGAGAAAGAGCAGGCAGCAACAGTTACTGCGGTAATAATGAAGGACAGATTGAGGATAGAGGTAGGATGGGGGATTACTGTATTGGCTATGATACAAGCTAAGTATGCAGCAAGTTCTCACAGCAAGTTCTCTGTCATGAGAGCAAGAAACAATAGGAACAAGAACCTCACATACAGTATACATCCACGACATATCTACATGAAGGAGATCCATACAGGATGTCCATACATCCATACATCCACATCCATATGGACATACCTTTGTACGTACCACATGAACACATGGCTGTTACCGGGGTAACTGTCATGTGTATATGGGACATATTTATTTCTCTTGTTTGTGTAGCAAAAGAGAGAATAGATTTTTTTTTTTGCCAACGCTCAACATATACAGCACACAATGTATACTATGGAAGGAGAGGTGAGAGAAATGTTTGCCACAATAAAAAAAACATATGTTCACATGCACACAGGCAGACTCTTTGTGCAAATCACAGGATAACGCCAAGTTTTAAACAGATCCATGCAGAACGGCGGAGACAGGAGAGACAGAACAAGAGAGGAAGGAGGAAGGGAAAGAGAAGTCAATTAGAAAGCCAGAGAGAAAGAGGAGGGAAGTCAGAATGTACAACAGAATAATAAAGAGAGGGCAAGAGCAAAAGCAGAGGAGAAATCCTCAAATAAGAGACAAGGCAGAAAGTGAGAGACGGCAGATGGGAAAGACAGGGAACAAGCTGGAGACAGGGAGAGAGAGAGAGAGAGAGAGAGAAAGACAAAGAAAGAGTAGAGAGAGGGAGAGCAGAAAACGAGCACTGTGCTGTCAGTGAGTGAAATGCCACCCGGCCTGTCACATATCTCTACAATATTAATTACACCGTGCCATGCTCCTGAATAATGGAACAGCCCTATTTAACCAAACTGAATAATTTAGCAGCTGCTTGGCCTGGTGTATATAACAGGATCGATAAGCTCCGAGCACAGGTAATGAAATTCCAAAGGGAAGCTCAAGGAGGAAAGTTTGGTGCATTTCGGTCTGTTTACCTGCATTCACGTGTGCTTTGGAGATAGGGCCCCTACACAGGCCCCCTTCTGTGTATGTGTGTGTATGTGTGTGTGTGTGTGTGTGTGTGTGTGTGTGTGTGTGTGTGTGTGTGTGTACAGGAACGGATATGGTTGTTACTGCAGTGTCACTGGCGATAGGCGCACTTCTGCTGCTGGTCCTGGTTATCGGAAGTTTGATGTGCTTCAGGAGAAAAAGTCGTCCTGAAAAGAGGTACACAGTGATGATCGCTCTCTTTGTTCCCAGTTCGATCATTCTGCACACATTTAAAAATGACATTAAAGCCACTGGTAGTTTTAGGCAAAGCTTTTTTTCTCCTGCCCATCTTTGATTTGAGCCTCTGTTTCCTTGCAGACATCTGGAATCCACTTCAGGACAGTCCAACCCTCTGTTTCAGTCGGGCAGTGCTCGGGCCAGCCCTCGCCTCAGGCCTGCCCAAATCAGCCAGCCCACGTTTGTGGAGTCGTCGGCCACACAAGCCTGTAAACCCCTGGTCTCTGCTACTAGCCAGACACATACAGGAGCCATAGCCCCCAGCAGAGCACCTCCACAAGTGAGATTCCCTTTTGATCCTTCATCGATCTAACTGGCACCATGCTAATGTAATTATTAGAAAGCTAAAGTGAAACCCAAATGAGCTCTCAGGACAGTAACACTGACACTGTATGTATCAGAGTAGCTTTTCTACCGCTTGACAATAAGCATGAGATGTTCTCCTCTAGAGCTGCACCATGTCACGACTGTGATTAGGATTTTGTTCATCATTAACCTGCCAGCTTAAATAGCAGCTAAGAAAAACCAAGAAAGCAGCTGACAAATATAGTTTCACTCATCCCAGTATTTGTCCCTTACCAGCCACCCAAGAAGGTGCCAGCTGTGCCTCAGCCATCAAAGACCCAACAGGTAACCTGGACTACAGTTTTGTCCTTACTTAAATGTGGCATTACAAACATCTATATTTATGTCTCTATATGTGTCTCAACTGGTTAATGTCTAACATAAATGTTTTCCCTCAGGCTGTAAGACCACCTGTTGTCCCATGCAAGCCGATCTATTGTGGGGTAAGGATCCACACAGCCGTTTTATAATTAACTTTTGATTTTTGATAGAAGTTTTATGCTAAAACTTTGGTGAACTGGTCTCCTAATAATAATAAAAGAGCCTTATTTTATTTATTTAGTATGTTTTTTTTTTAATTGACTAAGTATTATTATTTTTGTTTGCTTTTGTTTACAGGCCAAGCCACTACCTCCGTCCAGACCTCTCCCTCCGCTTGAAGCTAAGCCGGTAAGAGAGAATATCATGTGACTCTCCCACTGCTGCACTGTGTCTGTTCATTTTCAAGCAAACACAGATGTGCATTCACAACACAACAGACAGACACATGCACATACACATGCGCATTTTTTTTTCTTTTTACAATGCCACATGATTGAGATGTGATCAAATATGTTGTCAGATTATGAAGCAAAAGCCTCCAGTGCCTCCAGCGAAGCCGTCCGGAGCCCCATCTGGCCTGAAACAGCTGGTATGTATTCAGCTGCCAGAGTCTGACTTTTTTTTAAACACTGAAACTTAGATATTTGTGTTGTGTTGCAAAATTATTATGATGTAAAAATTAAAGAGCATTCATTTATGCTCTTTAGTAGACTAAATTACTTAGAGGCTTGTAACTGGCATTCAAGCATTTTGATTTTATTCCAGGCTTTCAGATATATAAAGATCTCTGTGGTTTTAGACATTGTCCCAACATTTAACAGTGTCATGAGTAAGGACTGATTCAGTGTTTGGGAATTAGTCAGCGCATAACTCTTGACTGGCCATCATTGAATAGCTTGGAATTGAACATAGTTACATATTCTACAGTGAGAGATGTTGTGTTATATGAGAAATTTTTAAAAGGGGAAATTGGAATTGTGCCGTGACAGTGACTCATCCATGGTATGTGTGTGTGTGTGTGTGTGTGTGTGTATGTGTGTGTAGCCTGCAGGCAAAGCTGCCCTGATGCCCCCCACGAAACCCAGATGATGGAGGGAACAATTCCAACCTGGTGTAAACACTGAGATCCTCTTACAGAGGAAACTGTTTTAGTTCCACTGAGTGTGGAGAGTGGAGTTTGTCGATTTAGGGAGCCTCTGGGTCGCGATGATCCTCTCAGGAGATGTTAGTCTGCATTGATGTGGAAAGCAGAACCACTCAAGGGGCAGTAACAATAAATGACAGAGTCTTTGTCTTCTTTGAGTCAATTGTGGTCTCCCTGAGAATGGCCGCTATCAGTGTCTTTTGTTTATGCATTATAATGAAACCTGAATCTGTGACGACAGAGTCAACTTTCTTTTAACTTAAATGACAAATGGCAATGCTGCCATGATATTAAGTATGTATTTTGTCTTTCAAGGGAAAATTCTCTCTGCCTTTGTCCTGGGATGTCAAAAGACCTTACTAAGCAATTGCACTGACCACTTAGGCTGTGACTAACTATTACCATTTCCTTTCCCAACATAATTGTGGTACTGATTTTAAGAATAGATTTTAAGGGATTTATTTATTTTTTTCTCAATCTGGCACTAACATGTGCACTTTACAGAGAATAGCGTTTGGTGCACAACTTGTGTATTTGCCTTGAACTTTTTCAAGTGACCTATGCTTGACTGCATTGAGTGTTGATATGATGATTGATTGTAATACTTCAAGGGATTTTATATATTATATTCTATGCAGTGGACAGGAGTCCATGTGACTTGATCACGCTGTCCTTTACTTGTGCCAATAACTGTGGCCTTTTTTCCACAATGATTGTCTTGATTATCTATGCAAGTTATTCATGAGTTGTTATTTATTGATGTTTTCTTTTTTGTCAGTAAAATGGAACCTTTAAGTAATAAAAATGAATCATCACAATGAGTTTTGCATTTTTTCCATGTATTTACTTATTTATTCTAACATTTTTTTTATAAAGGCCCTAAAGGCCTGTCTCATGTCTGGCAGTTTCACTGACTGCTGTAAATGCCCACAGTTTAGTATATCAGTAAGAGCCATTTTATATATACAGTGCATACATACATACATACACACATACATACATACATTTTTCTATTTTTCTGGTCTAGACCATTAGTTCCCAAACTGGGGTGTAGGGCCCACATAAGGTTGCTTGAGAATGGGGTCCATTCAGACTTTTGTTTATCTCTCCACCTCACACGTCTTTATAAAGGGGATTTCTCAAGTCAGAATCCTCTAAAATGTGGGTATGTGGTCTTCTCTTTCTTTCTTTCTTTTCATCTAATTTGACCTTTACGTAAAAGTTTTTTTTTCTCCTACTTTTGACATGAAAGTTTTGGAACCCCTGGTCTATATATGTTGCTCATAGACCTTTAATGGATAGAAAGTACAGTATTCCTATCGTGACCTACATTTGTGACCAGAAAATGAGTTATAGTGTTCAACATATTTGGGTCAGGTGGACCAAATCAAACTTTTTTATGGCGACCAATGTAATTGTACCAACCAAATGACCACCCCAGACTGTAGAGTTGAATTAGAATAACCGTTCTATTAATACATTCTACAGTGCTGCCGTGGGTTCTTACTGGTTGCATAGCAACGCATTAAACAACCTGCTGCATAGTGAGGCTAGCTAGCTAGCTTGCTGAAACAGTTTGGATTTGTTCAAACTGCAGAAATATCCGATGAACCTTTTTGAATAATGGATCCAGTATTGAATGGAGAGCAACTGCAGGATTTGTACGCATGGATAGACCAAATACCTCTGTCCCGGCCGAAAAGACACATCACAAGAGACTTCAGCGACGGAGGTAGTTAATTTAGCCTGTGGCTTGGCTAGCAACCCTGGGAGAACTGATGGAGGACAGGCAGTAATTGTCTGACCCAGTCGTGCCTCGTAATAATAACTAACCCTAGTCATATAATACTGTCAAGTATCACCAGCTAGAAACATTAAAAATAAAAATATACCACTGAAACTTATGAAAATGTATCAAAAACTATGCATTATTTTTGCTTCTGAACCGACCATACTGTCTGTCCTGAACCCTCTCTAGTGATGGCTGCAGAAGTTGTCAAACATTTCTTCCCCAAGCTGGTGGAACTGCATAACTACAGCCCTGCAAGCTCCACACAGCAGAAGCTCATAAACTGGAACACTCTCAACAGGCAAGACATCTGTCATTTATCATTGTTTGTAACTAGGGAATATGATTACATCCATGGACTGGGACTGAATACTGAATGTAGAGGAGGGTGGATAAGTGTTTGCACTGATCTTGCCCCAGTGTGAATCCTGCACACAGCTTAAATTTATGTCTGTCCTAGTTACTCAGTCTACCCCACCCCCAATACACACGTTAAATAGCCAGTTACAATAAGAGCACAATTGTCCACACATCATATAAATATCCAAATAAAGGCCAGTCTTAAACTGTAATACACACTGGAACGGATCTGGAATTGGCCCAGGAGCAAACTTAGATCTCAGACCCGACATTACAACAACCCCTCACACTGTCAAGGGAATTCTACTGGAAGCATTAAGTCGTATAGGGAATATAGGCTAAACTTAAATTACTGGCTTAGCTTTCTGAGCAATACAGCCATCTGCAACAGGCCATGAGAACCAATTCAAACACACCCACTCATCCTCTCCCTTGCCACTGATATGGATCCTAGCCAACCATAGATTTATGGGTTGAGTCACTGTAAATAATTTAACCCTCAGAGTGTTTATGAATCAAATCACCTTCTTTTGTCTTTTCTGTTCCACCATGTTTTCTCAGTTGCAAACAGTTCTACTTTTATTGTCTGGGCAGGAAGGTGTTTTCCAAGCTGAACTTTCACGTGCCTCAGGAGACAGTGAGGAAGATTGTTTTGAGCATCCCGGGAGTGATAGAGCCTGTGCTGTGCGCCCTCAGGGAGAAGATAGACAAGAAGCTGGAGCACAATATAGACTATATGCTGGTATGTGCGTGTGTGCGTGTGTGTGTACCCACACACAAGTTACTTTTGTCTGTTTGCTGTTGTTAATTACAGAATATTAAGCCTTCTTACACAAGCTTACTCTTCCTAATCAGAGCATTGCCTGACTGATGACAGAAAACCACTAGCAAAACAAAATTTTCCCTTTTAATTTCAGGACTTGGAGTATTATGAAACCAAGAAGCAGGAGAAACTTCATTCAGGTACTGTAAAGTAGCATTTATGTTTACATTATTTCTACGCCACTTTAACAATTGCAAACTATCATCTGTGTCATATGCAATGGCAAAACATTCACCAGAGGTTACTTAACTGATGATATCAGTTAAATACGGAAAACAACCTGATTACTTAAAATGGAAGTGGTGATTTAGCAATAACTTGATGACAGTGATGTGACCACACTCCTTGTGCTGTTCATATCCTTGCTGCTTGTGCCTTTTTGTGCAATGTTTTAGCTGACAAATAAATGTAGAGTCAATAACCTTAAACATAGCTGCTGCACAGTCCTAAATTTTTTGCCACAGGCAGGGAAGTGGGAGTAATTTTAGACTTGATAGCGCTGCAGCTACTGGTCAGCTGACGCATCAGCTGACTCATATAAAAATCAGGATATTCCAGAGGGTCTGAGGTGGCTGTTTTTTTGTGTCAGAGAGGACCTTTTCCACGACTGTTGTGATAGCAACAAGGATTTTGGCCTCGTCGGCTCACTGATTCTACCTCCGAAGTGAAGTTTTTGCTTTCTTTCCTTTGTCTCTCGCCTTCTCTGCCTGGCCTGCCGCCTCCAGCTTTGTGTGCAGCAGTTGTATCCCGCTATTACGCTATTATTCCATCAGTTAAGGCTAATCAGCCCCAGAAACTGCAGTGACCACACACACAGGCATAAACACTGACCCACACACAAACGTGCACCTACATTTAAGGGCCGTCAGACAGGACACATTAGACAATGCCAGGAGCTTTTTCAGGGAGGGAACTGATGACATGTCTCCTTTCCGTTTCCCACACCTCATCTGTCCACCTCCTCCCTCGGCTCGCCCTCCGCTTCCATCCACACCCCATTCACTGTCAGACACACAGCTCAGGTCCTCATATCAACTCCCAACATCACCAGATGGCCGTTATCTTTAGCCTGAGCTCAGCACTGCTTGACTTCAAGGCCTCCTGATTTCCCTTTGTCTCCATTTTCTAATCTTACTTCTCCATTTCTCCCTCCTCCTGCCTGTGCTGGGTGTTTATTGTCTCACTGCCTCTTTCTCCCATGACCCGCTGTTGTGTTCATTAATTTTAACAGGACAAATGCCTGCAGGTTCCCAGCCTAAGACTCAGCTTAAGACAGAGGGGTTTTCAAATATCAAGTTATCAATGGACAGAAGAGAATTCTGCCCACATTATAGTTGTTGGAATTTCATAGCTTGCTTTTATCGTCATCAGATGCCCGTCATACTGAGGCCCAACTTCAGGCTCAGCTAAAAGCAGAAGGGAGAAAAAAAGCGGACAAGATGACATCAACAAACAGGTACCACTGAAACATTCTTCTGAATCCCAGCTCCATGGAGTCATGGCTCTATTAACTATATGTCTTGTGTCTTTATTACACAGCAAACCCCAGTCTAAAGTGTATTTCACCACAGACGTGGACCCTGCTATCTGTCAAGTGCTGCAGGAAAAAGAGCAGGCTTTAATGGCTTTACAGGAGACTACGGAGGTACACACACACACATACACACACACATATTCACATACACACACACATTTTAAAATCCGGGAAGAACACAAAACTGACTGTCACAACATCTGCAGCCAAAACCGCCTTCCGTTTTGCAGTCCTGGAAGGAAAGAACAGTGCCATGTAGAAACCACCTGTAATGCTGTTGCAGCTGTGTGTGTGTGTGTGTGTGTGAGAGAGAGAGAGAGAGAGAGAGAGTTGGGTGTGTGTGATACATTATGTGTCACAGCCTGTGTCAGCAGCGGTTGGTGAGTCAATAAAGGCTCAGCGGACATGACTTCTTTTTTTCTTTTTCTTTCCTTTTTCTGGCTACAAGCCACAGTTTCTTATCGTGCCAGTGTTAAAGGGGAGGCAGCGCGATGACATGTACAAATGTGCAACATCCCTCTTCTGCA
>OMLF01013087.1:0-17510 GCA_900302615.1 Holocentrus rufus | reverse complement strand
ATGAAGGTGAACAGGTTAGAGCACCTGGTGTACTTGAAGGACATGCGTATCAATGAGCTGACGCGACATCTGGAGTCATACAAAGCCAAAACCAAAGTGCCCTGATACAAGAATGTAAACCAACAAGTGTGACATACACAACCTAGAGGCTCTGAAATGCAACTCTCACTGCAATAAACTCCATTTTATGAAAAGGACTGCTTTCTACAGGTAAAAGAGGATTTTCATGAAAAATACAGAGAACACTGTACTCTCTTCTAAAAGGAATCACACCAGCAGAAATACAGCTCTCTCTTTTTTTACACACGGTTTTATTTTCCAAGCAAAGTGTGTTTATGTGATGGCACAGCAGAACTTTGCTCGTTTGAATCATCCTTGGACATGGAGAGCGTTCACAGTGGTGAAAACTTGGCATGAATGAATGAAGCATGTGGTGATTTCAGTACATGACATTCTCCAAATACGAAATGCACACATATCCCAAGAGACCATGCAAAGTCTAATTTCCAGTTTAAATGATTTTATTATCATGACAAGGGCATTGCAACAGTTGTGTACAATACAATACAACACAATGCAATGTGTGCAACAGATTATATATTTTGCATCACTGCATAATTTTTGCATATTATGTCTTAGCCTGTTTGTGAGACTTTGACTTGTTAGTTTAATAGAAATAGTTGCTGCTGTATGGACAGTTTTGTATTGTGTTTTGTGTATCTGCAGCGTTCTTCGACCTCTGTGCCTTTACACAGCCTCTAACCTCTAACCTTCAAGTACTCAATAAAAAAAAAACAACAAAAACCTTGACCTTGTAAGAAGCAAAGGGATCTGAAGCTTTGAAAGCTCAGCAAACAGCAATGCCTGTGGTCTTAATTTTGCAAACGATGATGATATTTCCTTTTGACTAAGAAAGTGTTTCATTTTCCTGCAAGCTCTGCTTCCTGTTTACTGGCGTGAACCCGGGTCAAATAAAGAAGTCGGTCATTTATGACTTAATTTATGAGTTCATTTTCCAGAGAATTACTGCAGCATATAGTTGACATATGACTGACTGAATAAGCTGGAGCACTGCTGACATAAGACAGCCTGTCTTTTGTCTACAGAAATGCAGTTTAACATGACATCACTCAGATACACATCGTCCCAGGTCACGATTTTTTTTGTAGCATCAGTCTTGTTACGCTCCTCTGCGTGCTCTGCCTGTGTCGTCCCTCCTCATATCTATGCTAAATTACCCGTCAGATAAGACCCAGCACTGCATGTCTGTCAGGCTTTATCTGTCTGTGTGTTGTCTTTGATCTTGTCTTCTCCGTTGTCATAGAATCACTGCAGATGGATGACCTGCTGGCCTCTATCAGGCGGCAGTCTGCTAGTGTGTGTGGATCCTGATACACAGATTACATTCACACCATTCGATCACCATCACCACTCTGCAGTGCAACACGTGAATTTTTCAGCATATCCAGCTGGCGTGACAATATTTCTCAGCTGAAATGTGTTTTCACTGACAGCACTCGTGTTTCATGCCTACTGTCTGTGGATAATTACAAAGCGGTAAAAGTAAATACTCACTGGGGCTATTTTTGTTCTATCAATCTGCACTAAAATGGCTTTAAGAAGCACTCAAATGTGTTGCCAGGTTTGAAAGAAAGTTTTTCAAATAAAATCAGCTTGAATGCTTACTTTAATACACTGAGTGGGTGCATGGGGAACTTGACCTGGTGAATTGGTACTGTATGACAGCAGACTAAACAAAACCTCACAATTACACAAAGTATATCCAACATTAAAGTAAATAGATTGCCTGAACTCACTTGAGGTGGAGAGATGGTCATCACTAAAAAATGCCTGTGTCAGAGAAGGGAGGAAGAATCCTATTGGCTGTCCTCAGGATCTCTACAGGGAGTTTTGGTAAAGCAGTACTGGAAGGGGTTTGGTGCTGAGAAATAGCAAAGGTAACGCTATTTCTCTCTTTCTTGCTCTCTCTCTCACACGCGCACACACACAGAGGATTGGAATGTAAGGATAAACTCTGAAACAGAGCTGCTATTGATGAATGTTGTGACTGCTGATGAATCATTGGGTAACACACTGCTGTTTGGGGGATTGAACACACACCCCGCCTCCCCCCCACCACCGACTTCTCCTCTCGCTCCTCCAGGACTGACAGACATCTGAGGGATGAGGAGCCGTGTCTTTGCTTCTGCTGTGAGTGCGGGGACAGAGACAGGGAGGGGCGCAGGATGGTGGAAATGTGGGATCATGCAGGATCGGGCAGATAGGAACTTGGGGACAAAAGGAAGGAAAGAGGAGCACGGGACCGTCCAGGAAGCGGCGAGCCTCACCTTGACCTCACGTCCTGAGAGGCAGGGCTTTAAACTCGCTGACACACGTTTGCACTCCCACAGGTTTTCCCATCCAAGCAAGACCACCCATTCAAATATTAGTCGGCTGCACCAATGTTGACCACCAGATACACAAAAAATCAATTTCCTCTTCAATTGAGTAAACAGAACGAGGAAGAGAGAAGCTAAGCAGCCGTGCACTTTTTTTTTCCTTGCCAGTTTATTTACACTTAAAAAAAATGTTCTGTGATCCCATTTCTCACAAATCCCGAGATCAGGAAATGTCAGAGCCAGGGTCAGACTAAAGGTAAACATGCTAACTCATTCTGGCAGAGAGACCTCTGCAATATTTTGCAGCACCAGTGGACAGGACAGCAGACTGATGGGTTGGCTGTGAAAGGAAGCCAGAGATCTCCATGTGGACTAAGAGGTCATAAGACGAGGCTGCTGCAGTCCCTACTGACCCCAGCAGCAATCACACCCACACACCACACACACACACTGACTGACTGCTTCCTTCTTCTGTGAACATCTCACTGGCCTTACAGAGGGCAGGATTTCAGGCTCAGGAGTCAGTCTCTAGGGGTATTCATTACACACACACACACCAAGAAACACAAACACAACTGTCTACAGAGTGTTTATAACACAATAAGTGGGGCAGAACAACAAGGAGTCTGTGAAAGTTTTTGTGGATATCCACTGAGTCATCCTCATGCAGCCACAACCCGTGCACAGCACATGCAGACTCACTTATTTCTGACTGCACGAGAGCGGCACATAAATAACTTCAGTGCCCTGTCCAAGACTGCCATGGTGATTTGCTCTGTAATTTATTCTCGCTCATTGCTTCACTGAATATTCTTTGTCCATTTTCTGTCATTAGATCTCTGTGAGTCCATTTATAGATTTAGCCAACTGCCAGTGGTTGAAAGGGCAGACCAGGTGGTTTATTAGTGGACAACCACATACTTTACCCCAGCCACCGTATAGATACACCCTAGCAACCACCTAGAAACATCTTAGCAACCATTTAAATGTCGGGTCTCCTTACACGTCCAGCTGCTCAGAGCTTGCCCACACATTCTCTCCAGGAAATGTTTTCTACTTTAGCATGGTATTAGTTCTCCTCCTGTTGGCACCTGAGAGTACTGCATCATGTTCACACAACTGACACACGGGGAAAAAGGGAGGTATCAAAATAGGTTTTATTTTACGTAAGAACATTGTCAAAACTTGATGAAAACATCTTGCATATAAACTTTTTTAAAACAAGGAGACAATGTTTAAATTTCACAGATTGTACAAAATATCAACAAAAAGAAATATTTTCATGAGCAAGTGATTCATACCCCTCTTTTGAATCTTTATTTGAGCCCAACACCAAAGCAAAAGGAAAGTGCAGTCTTCAACTGTGACTCTGAGGTCAAGTAAACATCAGGACATCTTCCCTACACTAGTAGTGTCCACTGTTAGTTGTGTCTGTCTCAGCTGGAGTCTATGGTGAAGTCGTGTGTGTCAATGCAAGCTCTTAAGAAGCCTCAACTCAAATTCGGCTGTGTCTGTACCACTGTAAGAGCTCATGTTTAGATAATTTTAAACAAACCGCCTACTGCCAGACTAAATGAATGATTGAAGCTTTCTGAAGTCTTGGGAATAACTTAATTATTTAAGGCTTTAATGTCAAATGTCTGAGGCAAGTTCTATTAATCTAAAATGCAGGCAACTGCAAAATATATATTATCCAACAGCTTCAACACAGTAAAACTAGAACTAATTTGCATCTGGTTCACACAACCTGCTTAACATTATCAACTTTAACATTCATAAAGTTTTATTCATAAACGTTCTATATTTTATCATAGTAGTGGAACTGTTGTCACAAAATTGATTAAGAGGTTCAGGCATTTTTAAGTCTCCTGCATTTCTGCGTGGGAGTTATAGTGATAATTAGGAGCCATGTTTTCTGTAGACATACAGTTTCACTAAAGTTTTAAAGTATTAATGTCAACATCTCAAAGTGGAGAGGATCTTTTGTTTGTGTTTTGACAAAGACCAATGCAGTCACCTAAATCAGTAGTTCTCAACCTGGAGGTTAGGACCATGCAGGGCAGTGGGGGTAACAATATAATTTTGGTGGGGGTGAGTGGGATGATTGATGGGATACAAAAAAAATTCTACTGTAATTTTTTTAAAAATATTTATTTTCAGATTTTTCAGCAATTTTTGCTTTTGCATTCTTGTGAAATACCGAACAGATTAAAGGCCTCCAGGCTTCCTCTGATAATAAATCAAATGAAACAATCTGAAAAAGGTATAATGATGCTTTGATTGATCTTCTACCGCTCTGCTTTATGCAACCTGTGTCAGAAGGTTGCTAGTTGGCAATGCTTCGATTTATAGGGTCACAAGTGAAAAAGGTTGAGAACCACTGACCTGAACAATGGCAAAATAAATACCTTGCGTTCAAAGTTTGCAGATTTAGACAATGAACACAATTACAAAGTTCAAAGTGGTGATTTTGACATTTTTAGTGACAATGAACTTTAATTTTCAAATTAAATCACAGCCTCATTCATCCTCAAAAATCAAATACCACCCATCTTATCCTCAACTTCACTGTTCCATCCCAGCTGGCTGCCACCTCCAGTTAATGGGGAAACTTAACATATTTCAGGTAAAATGTACAGTTTGTATTTCAGCTTAATAAGTGTCTAAACTCTAAGTGTAGGACTAAGCAGTTGGCAAAATGCTAAAAGAAAAAAAAATTCAGTGAGAAAGTTTTTCCTGAGAATTAACGATCAACCATGTACCATGACTTTGTTTAATGGATGTCTGGATATGCCCTAACACTAACAACAGAGTTGGCAGACTGTCACAGGCACAAACAGTCATCTGAACAGAGCCACTACAAATTTCCACATGCAGGGCCCTGATAAAATCCCTTTAGTCAAAACCAGATGGATGAGAGGAAAGATCTACTGAATGCTTGATGCTTGGAAACACAAATCACAACTTCCTCCAGTGAAAAGATCCACTGCCACTGAACCATATTATTGTGCTCCCTGTGTTCATTTGCCTAATTGATTTAATCCTTTTAACAGAGACAATTATTTCTCCTTTCACCAGCGCTAGACTCTTTCTCTCTGTTTGGTTTCACAGTTGATGCCATGGCAGGCCTTAGTGCAGCGCCTCAGTTTTTCTGTGGAGAGTGCCCTTTAATCCAAAACTAATATCTAACTTAACACTAGTCTAACAAAAATAAACTACTGCACTACAACTTTGACACTACACACTACATACAAACTAGAAATGGTGGCAGCCCTCAAACTTTAAAAACTAAGTACATGTATAATAATATCTCACTCATGCAGGTTCTGGTGTGAAATCTTATGAGTGTCATTGCAACTTGTGACAAGGTCTTTCTCCTTCAAATGTCAGCTCAGACAGAAGGTTATTTGACAAGAGCTTTTGACCTGCTTATCAGGCAGCAACTTTTTTGCAGAAAACCCTCAAATAAATGCTTTTTTCACCAGTGTAATTTTCATATCTGTCCAACTTCAGACAACTACCAACGTAAGCAGGTAGCTTAAGCCATGCACTGCTAGCAGCCAATAGCAAGTTAAGCCTTGAGAAGCACCAGTGGTGTGCCCAATTTCCCCTCAGGGATCATTTCATCTAATCTTATTGCTTAATTTAAGACCATGCAATAACTTATCCACCTTCCTTTCTTCACTTGATTTTTCGCTACCATTCTGCATGAACAGGTAGTGAATGTTTCTCTTGCGATCCCCATGTTCTAAATGTTGCAACTCCATTTCTCGTTCGACAACCAGCCTCTGCTATTATGCATGGCAAACAAAAACAGTGTCATTACGCTGACTCTCGTTGAGAGAGAAAAGCCAACCAGTGAATTAGTGTAAGAGAAGATGGCACAGAGATGACCCACCCATATCACAGACACCTACACAGACCTTCCAGATTAGAATTAGTGTCACCTGTCAGATTCCAGTTCAGCTAAATCATAGACAGTAATCTCAAAGTCAAAAATCATACTCAGTTTCATCACAGATCAATCATCTTGCATACGACAAACAAAATGAATGCAGCCCAAAAAGCAAAACGTTGCACTGAATGCAAGCACATGTAAAGTAGGGTGACTACTTGCTGTCGTCTTCCCAGGCAGAAGCATTTATTATGCTTTCAATTTTTAATAACGGCATCTTTCTCGATCATAAAACTTGTCTTTTTCCAAGCAGCTGAAGGTAATTAAATTACCTGTCCCTTTCATCTTACCCTTCCTACCTCATACCTCATTTTTCTTCCCTTCATCGCCCCCGTTCAATCTCAGCATTTTGGAATTAAGACTAAAGCGTGTTGTTCACCAAACTAGCTGCGAAGCTATCCCACCCATCAGTGTTTTCTCCCTCATAGATGAGGCATGCCCCTAAGAGGTTCTCCTGCCCTATGCAGAGAGGCAGGGCTGCAGGCCATCACTGCCCTTGTGGCTGGGCTTTCAGTAAGTCTGGGTCAATGTTCGGCAAGCCGGGGGAACGCCCAGACTTCGGGGGGTTGTTATTTCCCTCTACAAACATGTTAGGGATGTCCTGGCCAAAGTAGATCTTACTGTTTGCTGCTATGGCCTGGTACTTCATGAGCTCCAGATACTCTGGGGTTAATTTCAACTGTGAAGACACAAGAAACACAGTGTGTGAGCATTAGATGAAGTATGTGGCAGTGTGTGTATGTATGAAACTGTACCAAAACCATTTCTTACCGCATTGGCTTCAGCAAACTTGGCAGCAGTGTAATACTCTGCATCAGCCTTAGCTTTCTCCCTCGCCAGGAAGGCAGCATCTGAAACACAGAGGCAGTGTTCATGAAACAGAGAGTGACAGACACATGACCAGACAGCCAGGGACCAACACATACACAGACACACAAATCAGAGGAATAAACCAACTATCTCACAGACAAACAGAAATCTATGAACCAAAGATCCTAACCTTCTATTTCAGAAATCTTCTTCTCTGTCTCTTTCTCCATCACCTTCTGCTGGAAATGGATTTCTGCTACCTGAGCCAACTTCTGAGCCTCTGTGGAAAACAGATAAATATGTGCTTTAACAGTCCAGACGAGGGGATTGTTGCTAGGTTCACAAATGAATGAATGGAAAGAGAAGTACTGGTACACAAATGACGATAATGCAAAACAAGCATCGCAAACTGCATTACAGTGAAATGCCTCATTTACCTATGATGGCTTTCTTCCTTTCGGTTTCTGCTTCCTTTTCCACCACCTTCTGAGTCTGAGCTGTTATTAATAGACGAGTCTTCTCTGCTTCCCTGCACACAGACAGAGATAAAGGGCTCACAAATGTTTGCCTCTCTTCTCGCTCTTACAAAGAGAGGGCAGGTCACAAATGTGAGGATACACAACATAAACAGACACTGAAATATGAGAGGCAGTACAGACACACAAACTCACATGAGTTCAAAGTTCCTCCTGATAGCCTCGGGGATCTTTGGCTTGGTGACACGGACTGCCTTAATAAGGATGTTGAAGAGGAGAATAACAAAGAGAGAGAAAGCAAGTGACTCTTTGCTCAAAATCAAACAGCCAATGCATTGGTGGAGACAGAAATATTAATTGATAATGGAGTTCTGAATGGTTTATAAGTTAGAACTGGCCAGCTGACATTTAATGCTAAATTTGAGTGGAAGGTCCATTAGAAATGGGATTTTTTTTTGTGACAATGTACTGGTACCCTTGCACAGCCATACCTTGATTTTTTTTTTCTGTTATTCACTTCACTTGGGTTCAAACCATTTGGAAAAGGGGTGGAAGCAACAGGAATTTACAAAAATATGTCACAGGTGATTGGACCATTCTGTCTATCATTAGTTAACCCTTCCAATCAGACAAATGAATCATATCCATAGTATGAAAGTGCAAAACAAACAGCAGCAAATGTGACTGTGAGAGTGAGCGAGCATATTGGTCAGCATGTTGGTACACGATTCTTGTGGGTTTTTTTGTAAAATATATGTTGATGTACTGTTGTTCCTGTTCCTGCTCCTAGAGGACGCTGACTGCTCTGGGCATTTTGTGGCTTCCGCTGGAGTGCCAGATAATTTCAAAGTCAAATGAAAATGTAACCATGAGATCAGCTGACTGTCAGGTTGATGTATTGGACCCTGAAGTGAAAATTCTCTATTTGCCCCTTCAGCAAGAGGATGGAGTACAGATTCAGCTACAGACCTGCACTCATGGAGCTGGGAATCAGTCTCACAGAAGGACACTAAAGCCCTGGCCTTTCGGTTGAAGAATGTCTCCCTACTTACTATGTCACTCTACTGCCCAAAGATAATCATGTGCATGTGTGTGTCGATACCTGTATTGTAAGTCCTGGGGCCATAACATTGAGGTCTTTCTGCAAGGCAATCTTCAGATTTTCATCTATGATGTCTATTAGACCAAAAAAAAAAGACATAAATACACAAACTGTCTGTCAAGCCCATTCTAGGAATATAAAGACACAGCACAACTTTCCTTGTATTGACTTTAGATGGCATAAAACTACCAGTTTGTCACTCATGTATGTCCACTCACCAAACAACTCAATGTAGACTTCCTGCAGGGTGTGAACACTGCAGAACTGGTTGAGTTCATGGTGAATCTTGTTGAAGATTAAAGTTTTATCATAATCAGCAGTGTAGTTCTTCACAATGTCCACAACTGCAAAGGAAGAAAAGCAGGCAAAGTGGAAGGCATTGAGGTGGAAAAAAAATGTGAATGCTGTGAATGCTAATTTGGATTCTGGAGTAATACTGTGGTAATGCCGAGAATCAGACAAGGCTGATGATTCATGCAAATCAGGAACTCGTTTTGTACCTGCTGAAGGGACCAGCATGTTCACAACCTCTATCCTGTCAAAATAGATCATCACACCACCACTGTGGAGGGAAAAAAACACATAAAAGATGTTCCTAGATGATCATTGTCTCAGCAGTGACACAAGCCCATACAAAACTCACACTTTACCTAGTTCCACAAGGCACATTCTTGATCTCATCCGTTTGAAGTGTAGTCTGAAACACAAAGATTCAGAAGATTCTGCTGTGATCTGGGGCCTCAATTACAAAATGGTACATTGATTTAATCTTTAGTGTGATCTTAAAATCATTTTCAAACTGTGCATATTCTTGGTTTATAAAAATATCTGGTGGATGTAACTTTGGATGTGTGGTTGCTAAAAGCTCATGTGTGTCTGTAAAATGTGAATGTGAAAGTGCTTTTGCAGTTAGTTAGCTGCTAACCTAACCATCATTGTTCCATAAATGAAGCCACTGCAGCTGCGTTTGAATGGCAACGTTTTGCATATTGGTGTAAACTATTTTTAGTTTGCACAGTTCCTTTAGGTAAATTATTTTGTAGTTGAATATTATTGTATTCCTTACACCCGAATCTACATGTTTCTACACACTACCAATAACTTGTCTCTTAATATGAATTTGTATACACTTGAAATTTAATGATATTGTATACCTATTCAATCACATACTGTACCTATCCCACTTTTTTTTTTTATTAAACCCATTTTGAAAATTAAAAAACACCAACATTAATATTTGAGGCTACTTCATATGAATTAAGGCCTCTATGAAATGCAATCAAAAGCTCAGTATAACCAGGAGGTAACTGTACATATGTCAAATGTAAAGGTGATGCAGAGCTACAACCATTTCTACATTTATCCCCTCTAAAAATGAGGCTCCACCTCTCATGCCTGGAGAGGCACCAAATCTTTCTGCTAAACAGCCAAGTTTAAGGAAAGGATACCTGCACTGATCTGTAGGTGGTGATGAAAGGTAGCATGATGTGATATCCAGGACCATTGGGAGAGGTCAGCAATGCTCCACCCCTTGAGTAAAAACAAATTATTTAGTTCTAGAGAGTAACGCATGTGTTCAGTAGGTTTACATGCCAATGGTATTTGGTGTTATGTTTTGTTCATACAGTTAAGGTCTTATTCAGCATGCAATGTTTACATGCCACTTTACATAATGACCCCACATATACTTTAAGAACATGAATAAACAAAATAATTTGAATAAGACCTTGTGAACTAAGCCTGCATCCATTGCCTAAATCAATAGTGAACAGGATAGGTGCATGCACCTATCAGTATCACAGGTATTTCCACATCCTAGCTACCATGTTTACGTTTGTCATTAGCAGAACATGAACTCCTTACAAATGGGATATGGCATCATTATGTCCCAGTCAAAAAGAGGAATAAAGTTACTTGAGCAGTAACCACTAAAGGAAATTGGGCATGCATGTGTTAAAAGCCATAAATATTAGACAAAGAGAACATAAGGGGGGTTTCAGACTGTTAATTAACACTTGTTACTTCAGGTCGGCATATAAGTTAAGGGTCAGCACTGTGATACCTGTAATACACAGCGAGGTGTCCTTCCTCAATCTTGTGAATTGAGGAGTGTAATAGGATGGCCATCACTCCTGCTATTGCAGCAAATACTGCCCCTACATGCGCCATCGTCATCCTCACCAGCACCTACCTGCAGACAAAGAGGCATAAATGGAATGAAATATTTATAACGTGTACATATATAATGCACATACTGCACAGCTTACCACATGTAAGGCTTTCTAAAATTAGGCTAGCGTGTCAGTTGTGTTCATGAGAATGATGGTCAGGTAATATGATACCGAGAACACCTCCTTAACGATCATTTCGATCAATTTCGTAAAAATCGTTGTGCACGGGTCAAAATTGAGTACCTGAACACACCTGTGACAACCTGACTAGCTAATATACCTGTACGATTCAACGGCGAACGGCGGGTTAATATATAACTGGCAATAATTTAACGTTAACTGTTACTATAGTAGTCGTTAATAGTGACACAGAGCAGTACGTTGTACGTTAGTTGCTTCACTTCGTGATTGCAAGTTGACTTCACAAGTCACAAAAAGTGCAAAGGCTAACGTTAGCTAGCTAGATTAGCATGCAGAATGAATCAATAATAGTAACCGACCACTTAGCAAGGACTTATTTCCCCGACAACGCATAAAGCAGCAAAATATCTGAACTACACATCCACTGGAATACAACATTAGTTAAGTGTCTTGGTTATTTCGGTAAAGCAAATGATTAAAGGCCGTTTGGTTGTACATGCTAGCCAACGCTACAGGCTGTCCTTATTTAACATCGCTCGGTAACGTTAGCTATCGAGTGGGCTCGGAAGTCAGTCGCTCACTCAGTTTCTTGTAGCTCGATGCTAGCTAGCTTGCAGCAGCTAGCGGTTAATTAACCAAGCGGCCGTTAACTTCCCCAACATTGCGGGAAAATAAAATTAGCAGTAACTGAGCGTTTGAATAAAAAAACGATGTATGAGTTAAAACATTTACCACTGTATTGAACCGTCACCCCTTCTCTGGTTGTCATTCAGTGCACAACGACCCATCCCCCTCACACCGCCGCCCACAGGTTCTCGCCTTCTCTTTTGCTTTTACTTGTGGCACACATGCTGCCTTCAGGTGCTTTCGGACAAACTGGACATGTAGTTATTTTGGCGCACACGATGTATCCAGAATGAAAAACTGGTCATATTGGATCGCAAATATGACTGGGAAAACAATTTTCTGAAACCCGAGTTACTGGGAAAACAATTGTCTGAAACCCAATTAGCTAAGGTGTGTGTTTAGAGGACGGGCAGTGATGCCGTGTTAAAAGTGCTGTATTTTATTGTGTATTTAGTGTGTTATTGTTAGGCAATCTTTGTAAATATAAAGAATTGTGTGTCCCCTCTTGTCTTTTTCAATGCTGATTTGACACACGTTTGTTTTGTCACTGTATCTGACCAAAAATACTTGAATGCGACTTCCAGCTACAGATATACGATTTTACCAGGAGCACCTGAAGGCACAACACAGGAAGCGCAGGGTTTCTCAACCTTGGGTTTGTAACCCCTTGTGGGGCCCTTGATATAAAAGAGGGATCCATTGAGAAATTACTTATCAAATACAGTCTTTGTAATATCTCACCAGCTGAAATTAAAAATATATACCAAAAGCCACACAATGATGTGGTTTCCACTTGCATTTGATCTATATTGTGTTCAGAGAGAACTAAGGCATCACCCAGATGTCCACCTGGATTTGTATCCTCACAAGGACTGGGATACGGACATCAATTATCTGCTCCAGAGCTAATATGTCTTCCCTCAATAGGCTTCTCATTATTATTATGTCTAATGAATTAATCAAGAATCAACATCAAGTATAAAAATAAACCGCTTTATTAGTTTTTATGTATTTGTTACAGGAAGATGGTGGCAATGTTTGAGAACTCAAAAGATTTGTCTTCATCTGAGAAATCATGAATTGTGTTGACACAGGAATAAATGATTTTAGCCAAAATGAATATCCCCAAAGTGTAGAACAGATTCTGTGTGCAATACTCTTTTCAAGACTGTGAATTCATATACCAGATGATTATATGGATGTATTTTGTGATTGATTAAAAAATGAGACATTCTAAAATGTTTACTTTTGTTTGAAATACATTTTTTGTCACATGTTACATTTCCATATGGAAGTGTTTAGTCTCATAGATAAGGCTCAGACTATTTCCTTCATTGAAGAATTCAAGAAAACAAAGAAAACAAAAGATGTTCTTTTCACACAGCAAGAAATTCAGACTGTATTGAACTGTGATAGCTATCAAGCTCTTCTTGTCCATGAAAACTTTTGAGCTTAATTGTTGTTCCAGCATAGCCGAATGCTGTAGTTGGCCTTGGTATAACTACTACTACTACTACTACTAATACTACTAATACTAATACTACAACTACAGTTTATGGGGAAACTTTCAAACCACCATGCAAACAATCCATTTCATGTGTGTTCCTTCTTTCTATTCTGCTTTCTTATCCTTTAGATTACAGCAGCTCCCAAAAGAATTTGAACCCAAGGTCCTCTAAACAAACAATTTCCTGTAAGAGACAGTTTTCTGGTCCACTTTCCAAATGTAAACAACCAAATACTGACTACACAGTTTAACACACGCATAGACAAACTGGGACTTGCTCTCTCAAAAATTATTAATAAGACTAGTGATTAACTAGTCTTTAAACAAAACAAAAAAAATCTTGGCATAGAAGTGCCATACCTTAATTAAACACACATTCCATCAGGCGTGGTTTGTCAGCAGCACTCTCTTACTCTACTTACTATTACAAATAAAATAAATAAGTCTTGGTTTCAGCCAGATGTAGGTCTTTACATTTCAAATTGTATATTTAAGTTAAAACACAAATAGCTTCCTGGATCATGCTGTTGCACACCTTATTAAATCTTAAATTCATGATCGGTCTTAAAATATTATGCAAACTGACATTCTGTAAAAACAAATAGCTTTGAGCAAGTGTAACTCTGATAAGAGTTGCTCATATGTTTGTATTACTGAGTTCTGTGGTCAGTATCTGCGGGTTCTGAGATCCGGCTTTCACTGATCCATACTGAGTCCAGCTCCAGTCCTCATCCTAGAGAAACAAAAAACAGGTTATGCCAAATCTGCGTAATTACAACAACAAAAGATTTTATACTGTATTGTGGATTAAGCTGTCTCACGTCTAGTATCTTTTGAACACTTTTGTCATCATTTATATGATTATACATTCTTACATGTCAACACTTGGGCATTATAGAGTGCAGATTCAATGCATGTATATGGTTGGGAGAGAAAAAGGTCAATAGATAATGAACCACACACACAGTTTAACCTTTTAAGGTGACAGTGCATATGTGGTGGTGAATCATAAACAGGTATATTCCCATTACAATTGTCTCCCAGCTTGTCTCTAACAGATGCTAACAATGGTCCACCATTTGTTTATGTATGGCACAATTACCCAAGCACACAATCCCTCACACACACTCATGCTGTACCATGACACTGTGCTCCGTGTCCTGGGTGGTGTCTTGCAGTAGAGAAGTCAGCTGACTCAGATAACGCTGATTTTCCTCCAGTAACTGATGAACAGATTCACTGCAAGGCCAAAAGACAAGGTTTTAAAGGGAAACTTCCACACTTGGATGCTGTTATCATCAATCATCAATCTGCAATGATTTCCAGGAGTTATTCTGTGATGAAGTGTTGTGGTTTATTTTTTTCTTTCTAACCACTTTCCCTTGATCTTCCTTGCCTTTCTCTAGTTCAGTTAGTGATTTCCTACATTTGCCTGAATGAGTTTCCAACACCTGCAAAGGAACAGGTGCCTCTGGGTACCGTGTATGCGTAGATGGACCAGCATAGCAGTAGCGATGGTGCAGTCATTTTTTCTTTGTTAAAAACAAGCAAAAATGAAGAGAAAATAATGCCACAAAGTGCTGTGTCCGGTTGTTCATAGTTTTAATAAGCAATCAAAGAGGCTATTGTATTTTACATGCTACTGACAACAGATCCTGCAAGACGCAAGCTGTGGCTGCACTGAATTATGGTCTTATTATGTCACTGCCTCTTCTATGGTGGATTCCTCCCTATATGATTTTTCAACATCAGTGCAAAATGTGGAATCAAGACAAAGGTCAAAGCTTGTTGAGTCTGAGGGTTTACATCAAATCTTTACATTTACTATTATTGACATTTCAGATAGCTGAAAATGTCCTCTGCTGTCAAACTCCATTATAGCTGTGCTCAAAGTATCTCAATGTGACATTGTTTGTGTGTGGCCAAGTGTTTGTAAAAAAAAAAGAAAACATAAAGGGGTCCAACGCATAACAACTGTTTTTAACAGTTATAACATGCGTTAGTGTGGATTTTCCAATTAACAGCTCTATTCAGTTAAACATAAAGCAGTGCATACTGAGCTATGAATCTGTGCCAGTGAGCCGTGTTTTGTGTGGATCTTACCTGTCAGCAGGCCTCTGTAGGAGTGACTGTGATGGAGAACTGCTCTGGGCCTGCAGACACAGCCAAACACAATATTGGCTCCAGGTTCATGTTTCATGCTTACACATATCAGACATCAGTGCTTTGTGGTCTGTATAGAGCCCAAAAAACACTAAGCTAAGCATAGTTTTGTTATATACTCACACAGGCAATCTTAAGGAGATACCAGAACTCCCTCTGTCTCTTCATCTGCATCTGCATCACTGCTGCCTCTGCAGCTTTTATGTTTTCTACGGCCCTCTCCAACTTCGGGAACAGATCGACAATACGTCGCTTACACACCAGAATGGTACTGCAGAAGGAGGAATAACAGAAAATATCTGCATCACTGACTCATAGAAACTTGTGAATCAACAATTCTGGTGTCCTGGGCTCCACATGCTTGTGTGGGTTTGTGTGGACTAAACTTGTGGGTGAAGTACCTTAGATGAGTGTATAAGTCCTTTAACACTCTGTCCTGGTTCTGAACCGTTTGGAGTATGGCCTTCACCATGTCTGAGCTATCACTGTAGCCATGTGGAGGGTCAGGACCTGTGCAAACACAAACTGCAATGACAATCTACACAGCATTACTCCACACAGCCATGTAAATATGCACAACACACGCCAGGCCAAGATTATTGCACAGTTATTCTTGACTAACTTTTGCATTTCGCTTTCAGTTGCTTGTAGAGTTCAATAGCTTTTTCCTCCCTGAAAGAGACAACAACATATCAGTTGTACAACACAGTCCTTTTTAAAAAAAAATATGATTACATTATAAACAGAGCAGATACTGACAGCTGCTCCATAACGTCTCCTTGTCTCCTCGCAAATGGGCTTCTCTGCAACTCCACAATCTCAGAGTGTAGAGACACTATCTCTTCATCCAGGTACCCCACCTCTGCTACCTGCAGCGGAAAACACAGTCACATTTTACAAAAACACAGCTTTAATCAATGTGATATGGCTAACTCTGAAAGAAATAAATCCCTTCACCATGCATGTAGTATGGCTTTGTGGCACAACTAAATTAAAGTGTCCTACCTGTGCAAAGCCAGCAGCCTTCCCTTCATTTTCCTGCCAGGCCTTCAGCATTTTCGCTGAAGCTACAGAGCCATAATACAAAAATGGGAGATATCATAATTAGGGCTTCAGTAATGACTTCTGATAATACATGACAAGCAGCACAGGAAGATGAACTCACAGACGCCTGTGTGTCTCTGCTCAGTGTACTGCTGAAGGTCATGCTGGATGCTTGTCTTGAAGAAAGCCAGCTTGGCTTGGAGCTGCTGAGACTGGGAGAACAGCAGGTTCTTGTACCGTGTTAAGTTGGTGTTGTACCGCAGCAGACTCAGCCTACACACACAAAAGGGAGGGATATCTTCAGTGTGTGTGTGTGTGTGTGTGTGTGTGTGTGTGTACTTGTGTGGGGGCATGTGTATGAGTGTGTGCTTACATGGCAGCCCTCTGTCCCTGATAGAGGCGTATGTAGTCCTCTTTTAGTCCGCAGATGTAGCTGACTGCTTCCCCCCACACCTTCCTCAGTGTAGCCAAAGGGAGCTGCGTCTTCGTCTCCCTAACTGAGATGCAACATAGTGCACAACAGAGTCAGTTCAGTTGGATGTAAGGACTCAAAATTGGGAAAGACATGACCTTGGTGAAGATTAGACATCATAGTGGCTGCAATATCACAGTAAATATCCATCCTCGAGGTGTCAATTGTTCACCCAAAGACAGTGAGAGGTCCAGAAGGCGAACCCTAACCCCACTGACAAATTTGGGTGTTGTATTTTTTTTTTATCATTTCAAGGCCATCCAAGCCATGTTTTATATTTGTCGAAGTTTCAAGGATTGTCAAGGCCTCTGGCAGCCTCCAGAGAGTGCACAGATCTACATCTCACCAATAAAGTTGACGCTGTCTGGCAGAGGTCTGGCAGTCAGAGGACCGGAGTATTTCGTCAGGCTCTTATCGAAGAGGTAGACTATGGAGCTGTCCCAGCCTCGCTGAGGCAACAGAAAGCAGAGAGAAAATACCATAAATCATCATGGTTCAGTCTCTGTTAGCAGTGAGCAGCATACCAGTAGAAATCTCCACTGAGATTTAAATTTGCCCTTACTGTGTCTGCCAGATGAACTAGAAAGGCTGAAGACAGATTAATCTTTGTGATTATTTGTTCTACAGACTTAGTATCAAACAA
>OMLF01013085.1:0-11870 GCA_900302615.1 Holocentrus rufus | reverse complement strand
ACCCGAGCCGTAAGAACTTCTCTATAATATTCAAACTACCATTCAATATTTATCAGCGCGGCCGGAGCGACTGAATTATTGATCAGAGTAGAGTCAGGAAGTCATCGATAATTACAACAGGAGCTGACCACGTTCAGTGATACGGTAGCAATATCACAGCAAGGTTCCTCTGGGAGTGTTATACTAATATATCCGGTAATATAGTAATATTATTAAGCATGATAGGTTATTTCACTCATGGGTACCAAGTACCTGTAGGAATGATACAGGAATATTACAGGGATGATATAGCCTAGTGATTTATTTTTTTCCATGTTCAAGCCTTGAGTCTGTTGCTAACAGGCAAAAATATCTGGGCAGTTACTGTCGATGCAATTAATGATAAGTTATTTGCAATGAGAAATATTATGCTTATGTTACAACCGTCATTTTATATGTGGTTGCTGTATACAGGCCTGACATTAGCACATCCAAGTCAGCAGAGGGCAGTCAAGCATAATTTTTTGTCTCACTAAAATTAGCCTCAGATTCTTTTTTCTGCTCGTTGGTTTGTTGCATGTGTGTCTTGGGTTTTATGGTTTTATGTCATGTAGCAGTGAGCTCATTGTCAAATTAAATATTTGATGTTGCCGCCAAAATCTCGCTGTCAGCGCTCGTATTGTACTACATAGAAAACGAGACGCTTAGCTGTTGTCCCTGATGATAAAGTCAGAGGAGGAGAGTCGTTCATTACTGGTTTAAATTAGGCTAACCGGCTGTTAGCCAACGGCTAATAGCATCATTCAATGTCAGAGAGCTAGGTAAGCTAGCTAGCCGCATACACAGACTTTGAACCCAAACCGGTGCTTATCAATAAGTTACTTTAGCCTGCAAAACGGGTTTAGCGGGCTTTCCTCAGCACAAGTTTCCCCCCGCAGATGACAGCGGTCGGTCTGCAGTTCGGACACGATGCTTCCCCGGGCCGGTAAAGACTTTCTGGTCCGTATATCTTTCTACTGGAAGCCGTTTTTCCAGGGCAGGTACCTGTTGGTCACAAACACTCTGAGCGGAGGCGGGATGCTGGCGCTTGGAGACTTCCTCCAGCAGACCCGAGAGAGACGGAGAGAGCCGGAGAGAGCAAGGGACTGGAGCCGGACAGGTGAGAGACACCCCCCGGCTGACAGTTTTGGGGGCTTTGTGATAAAAACGGGAATTCTGCTTACCATGTAGTTATACGCATATTTGCTATTTCGCAGGGGTTTCACTTTCAGGTTGCTGCGGTTATGATATAGCAGAAAGACAAAGCTTTGAGTTAGATATGATTCAGTTCCAGTTAGCAGCTACATGATGATACCTACTGCTGTAAAGTGGCTGGCCGCAATGTCATGTGGAGAATTTGGAGAATGACGTGCGACTAGGGCCAGTACTATAGTCATACGTCATCCTTCCGTTTTAAAAAGAGCTCAATTTTTTAAACTTTGAGTGCAAAAATAAGTTATTGTCAAAGTATGGCTCATCAACGTCATAAGGATATGGCTCAGATAAAAATGAAATATCTTAAAAATTCAGAAATACACTGGAGGGGGGCATTAACAAATATGAAAAAATACAATAGTTGTATATCTTACAGTATATCTTAAATGGTTGCATTGTACTGCACTGATAAAAGTAAATAAAAACATTTAACCAGGAAAACCATCACAACCACCCCATCAGATAAATCTGACCATCTCTCCCATTTTGAAGGATGGCTCCCCTGCTTATGTCCCGCCTCAGCATCCTGTTCCAACAGGAAATACACCAGAGGGAGGAATCGACATGCTTCCTTACAAACTCCGCTGTCACATGTCATCTCCTCTCCCCCTATCTCCTGTCTATTCTGCCACTTCGTGCTGATTGATCTTAACCAAAGTCTAAGTACAATGTATATGGATTTGCCAGCTTGTCACATTCAAGTTAAACTTGAACTACCAGTTTGTGAAGATTCAGAGATTCTGCTGGCTTATAATATAGGGGAACGACCTCACAAAGGCACAGACTGACATACAGTTGAACAGGTTTTAAATGTCCCTTTGTATCGATCCATTCATCATTTTCCTCTCTAGTTTGCAAAGGAAAATACAGGAATAATCTACTTGTTGCTAGGCAACAACAAAGCTGACCATGCCCACTTAGGATACAGGACGTGCATGTCATTTTAAAACTACTGGCACAGCTTGTAGCGGGTCAGCCTCTGTAATTAGAACATCTTTGAAAACAGTCACATCAGTGAAACATTTGGGACCAGTGTTCAAACTGACAGTTTGGTGCGCTGTGTCTTATAATTTACCACAGTTACCAGATATAAACAGTGTCAGCTCTACTTTTCCCTTTCTTTCCCAGACATCAACTAGTCTGGAGGTTTTGTTCGTCAGTCATATCAGATGCAGAGACCTGGGATGAGTGGATGCAGGTCTTTCATGGACAGTTTTAGTGCCATGTGAGCCACCCATTGAGCTACAGCAGACCACACTTTACTGCAAAGACTCTGCATGAACAATCATGCACATAATACACTGCTTTGTTGAATACTTTTAAATCTGATTGGCATTTGAAGGTATTCTGGGGTCTTTTATTTCTGGATAGCAGACAGCTGTCTCATATCTAATCATATCACTCTGCAGTCGGTGCTGGAATTGATATCCACTATAAGCTGTCATTTCCCTGTCCAGGAGCTGTTGTTTTGTGGGGGAAATGTGTTTTACACATGGCAAACTGACAGCTTCCCTGCACAGTCAGTGCACGTGTGTGGTTTGAGATAAAAAGGTCAAAACAAGCATGGCCTTCATTTCACTGTGAAGCATCCAGGCTGGTTACAAGCACTAGGTAACTTTCATTCTTAGTTATGCCATAAAATGCTTTCAAAATGTTGTTTGCCATCTTGAAAAGCCAGTAATGGGGAAACAGTCCACAAACATCTATTAATTGGCTTTTGATAATTTATTTCTTAGTTGGCTTGAAATCAAGACCAAAAAAAAAAAAAAAAAAGTGCCAGGAGAAGCTCCCCACACCTTACACACAGCCTGTGTTTTTTTTTTTAAAGGGAGACAAATTTTGACACAACACAAATCTTTTCATATCAAAATTATTTGTGAAAACTGGCCAAAAATATTTTTCTTTGGTTACTGCAGTTTTCAAAAGGCGCCTTTAAATCAGTTCATCATAAAGTAAAAGCATTTTTTCAGTATTTTATCTCAGATGATGGGTGTCTTTTGTAAGCACTCTTGTAGTAAATAGAATCATTTCTGCATCAGGGTGTTGACTGACCTTTGCAGGGTTCATTTTGTGATAAAAAAGGAGCTCGCTGCACATCATCCCTAACAGAAAGTACATCTTTTTCTTCCGTCTTCCCCCACCAAGGTCGCATGTTTGCGGTGGGCTGCTCCATGGGCCCGATGCTGCACTACTGGTACAGCTGGCTGGACAAAGTGTATGTGGGCAAAGCGCTGAACACAGTGGGCAAGAAGGTTCTGGTGGATCAGCTGGTGGCCTCGCCGACACTTGGCATGTGGTATTTTGTAGGTGAGTAGGACTGAACCTCCCTCTGAACACCCATAAAGACGCCATTAAACACCATGTCCCTGTCACACATAATACACAGTGCACAGAGTCAAAGGTTGCACTTAAAGACGTGAGGGAGGTAAGAGAGAGGCCGGCGTGCGTCAGTAGAAGAGATGGATGTCGATCAAAGGTCGTCTGTGTTGAGGGTCATAAACGCTGTCACTGTCTGACTTGACGGGTGTTCTGAGTGTGAATGTCATCAGGTTTTTCTTGTTTAATAGTTTTACACTCTTCCAGCCCTCTAACCTTATCGAGAGCGGGGCTGCATGTAGCGTGGCATTGACGCACATCTGACCGTGCACCCCTTTTTATTGCAGGTATGGGTGTCATGGAGGGACACTCTGTATCCGAAGGATGGGAGGAGTTTAAAGACAAGTTCTGGGAATTTTATAAGGTAAGATGCCATGTCAGGGTCGGGCTTCAGGCTGCTGCTGCATCATGATTTTGTTTTCTCTGGTCAGCACCATCGAGGAAAAGCTGACTTTGTTGCATTTTTGGAATTGGTTCTTTTAGTTTCACATTGACTAATTACAAGCCAATTAGGGTTTGTAAAGAAAAGTCACATGACTCACAGGTATCTTGTTTATTGGACAGGGTTTCGGTAACCTGTCATCATGCCAAGTTTGAGATTTTGATGGCGGGAAATCAAAACACATTTGATTCCACTTCATATAATACACTTCATTTGTTTTTGTTTTTTTAAATGCCTGAAACATTTTCAGGTTATTTGGTGCCACCAAATTTCAAATGACATTGTTCTCATCTGGACAAACAAACTGAACTAAAGGAGGAAACACTGAAGCGTTTGAATGAACCAATCAGAACATGCTGGCTGTGGATACAACCTGAAGACAGTTAAATCCCAGCTGTCACGTTATCCCCTCTCTGTCCTCCATGTCCTGTATATATATGAATATGTCCATTTGTCATATTGTCAGTTTGCAAAGATTCACAATACCTGCTGACATGTGATGCTGGAGTAACAAGACCTCACAACAATGAGATATACAGTTGATTATACAGTATAAAAAGCTGCATCATATACATATATATTCTAGTCTCTCTGTCTTATACAGGAAAATGCAACATGAATAATCTATAAAAGGCCTTATGACTGTCTCATCACTAAGTGTTGCTTTGTGAATAACTGATTTTGTGAACATCGACTTCACTCGGGTGTGGGTCCTTTGAAAACATGCAAATACGAGAAACAAAAAAAAAAAGAAGAAAGAAACATAGCAGCCACAGCCAATATTTACCGACTTGCTCGTAACATGCTAATGTTCAGCCGTGCAAGTGCAGTGAGGTGTTAAGCCGCCTTTCTTCCTACCTTTAATGATGTTTGCCCTGGGTAATCTGGAGGGGTTTGTTTACGCTAATCTGTGCTGTTCCGGCAGGCTGACTGGTGTGTTTGGCCCGCAGCTCAGATGATCAACTTCTACTTCCTCTCACCCAAATTCCGCGTCCTGTATGTCAACACCATCACCTTAGGGTGGGACACCTACCTCTCCTACCTCAAACACAGAGTGAGTTTAAAAGAAGTATAATCCTCAACCATCCCTGCATTTCTCCTCAGTGCATTCAAAAGAACAAGGCACAGTATATTGTTGGTCAAGTAAAACGTGTGGAAGAAAATGCAGAAAAATGACCTCCGCAACCTATTGATGATAATATGTGTATTGACCATGATTCCCAATGCTGTGACAGGAGGACAGCCACCCCGCTGAGCTGGTTTCAGACAGCAGTCCCGTGGACAAACAGCAGGAGGCGCTGCAGCCAACCAGGCCACTGGAGGAGAAGGTTTCACCAGACTTTACACTCAAAGTGAAGCCCACCTGAGACTTGAAACCTGCCTGACACTCAAGTTGTTTCCAGAGACAAAAGTGCATCACTCCCTAATGGAAAGTTTGTGAGTTTGACAGGATGCGTCAAAGATATGAACTGTAAAATTTGCTTCGTCCTCATATCTGCCCTCAATGTGGAGTTGTGGACCCGTGTTTCAGTTGTGGAACACTTTCCCTTCTTTGCTGCATTTATGTCTTGTCTCGTTTGTCTATTTATTTATGTTTGAATGCTTTGTCCTGTTGCGTGACTCCCATCAAATACGTTCAGGGATTAAAAGCTGTATTACTGCCTGATGTTGTGCTGACATCTGTGATGCTGTTTCACACCAGAACATGGCTGTTTGGTAACATTAGCTGGTTGGAAACCCAGTGAATCTGCAGCTGCAATCAAGTTTTTTAGCAATTTTAAGCAGGCAAAGGAACATTTCTGCTGCTTTTTATCGCCGTGTGCTTTTTCTTTTGCAAATACGACTGAATAATGAATCATTCTTGGTATGAAACAGCTTTCACATATGACTTGTCACAGCAATGGCCAGCTCCTGTGTCTATTTAAAATGTAACTTTGCCTTAATATGTGTTACGGTACTACATACTGTATTCATGCCAAATAATTCCTACATGGTTTTCAGTTCATCCCTTTTAAAGTTGTTATAAAAGGAGATCGCATGATCCTGATTTTAATTGTACAATGAAAATGTATGAATTAATCAATAATGTGATCATAGATATTTTTTTAGATGTAACAGAATCATCATTGTGTATTGTGGGAAAAATGTTCCTCCATATACCAGATGCTGACAAAGTCCAGTTGATTTAAAACTGTTTTCTGTTTGACTGAGGATATAAATTAAGTCTAAAACTGTACAGCAGTTGTAAGTAGAAAATTAAATATATCAGCTAAACCCATTTTGCCAGCACCTCAGGTCGATGAAGTACTTGTATAATGTGACAGAAATCACACTGAAATAACATTAAAGTGATAACCTGTCAGATACTTGCTTGTTTTATTATGTCTCCGTCTTTGGTGCAAGACGCTGAACTTAACAGAGATCACCTGTCAATCAAACTGCATGGGTGGTACTGTGGCATCTTTCTCCTTGGAGTTTCTGTATGTGATGCTCAGCTGTGTTGCCCATCACTGCTCATGCTAACTGTCCAGTTCTTCTGTTTATTTCATACAAACTGGAAATGAGAAATTCATCACTTCCTGTGTAGCAGATTATTAGATTATTAAGTTAAACAAGTATTTTGTGTGTCCATCTGGCTATGTCAGGTGTTCTCCTATTAATTCCCTTTGCTATTTAAAAGTATTTGAGTTGGTTTAGAGACAAAGAAATTTCTGTTGCCTGAAGCTCTGAGTGGACAAAACCTCCAGAGCAAATACGGTGCCTTGTTCAAACAGTGACTAACCAGCTTTAAGCACTGATATGCGCCAACCAAATGCTCAGAGCACACCCTGGCCATTCAGATACATCCTGCTGTTAAGGATGTAGGGTGTATGAGTGAGTGTGTGTGTGTGTGTGTGGGACAGAGTGAGAATGCTGTCCATATGACCACTGGATTTCCTTTCCCAGTCAAGATGCCTGCAGCGATGCATCTCACTGTCCTGACGTTGATGTTTGTGGTCGCGGCTGGTGAGGGTGAGTCAACGCTTAACGTTATTTTCAAAGCACAACTGATGAACTGATTTGCCTAAACTGTATGTTTAAGTGCTCTACCTTAAATGCAAAGTTATGCAAAGAGGAAACTCGCCACCACAAGTGGCAGCTGCAGCAGCAGCTTTGTCTGAGGAAACCAACTGCAATTTTCCTCACTTTAAACAGGGGAACATATTCTACACAATGAAATTTAAGGGGCAGAATTGCATTGCAAGAAGCTGTACAGTTGTGGTATTTACTGATTAGTTTAAGTATTTAAAGCCTGAATATTTGCACAAAATACTCACCTAGTTAGTTTCCAAATGCACATGCTACAATTTATCAGGGCATGACACTGTAAAGCATTTTTAGAAGATGTTAACTTATGGCACAATACAGTTTAAATGCTCCAGTGTTTGACAGTTTTAATGAAATACGATGTGAAGTTTAAGTAAACGTAAGGCCACGTCTGGGTGGAACTTGAAGCAAATATTTGATCTATTATGGTGAGCTGATCCTGAGTTGAACCTGTTGTATTGTCTGGTATCTCCAGCAAACATTTCAAGTATACACAGCAGACAAACAACGCCTGCGCGGCGGTAAGTGTCTGACTGTATCACTGGCAGGCAGAAATAATAACCTCATGGGCTGAGAGAAGACACAGACGCTTTTAAGTCAACATCCAAGCGTCTTCTCACCTGAACCTTGGAAAGGTCAACATGCACGTTGGTATCAGGAATAACCAGCCTCTTAAAGTTAGCCTGTGATATGAGCCGTAGTGTTAGACTGATATATCAGCCAGTCATTGCTGTCGACCTTTGGTGAGATGCAGGTTCCTCCGTGACCACAGCTACAGAAAAACACATTCTACTCATTCGTTTAATTCATCAGTAGTGATTTTTCTGAACTAATTTATGTAAAGGCAGTGATCCTTTCTACAAGGTCTGGTCAGTTGCTTTGCCTTAGAGCTGCTAACACATTGAATTTTAGAGTTTCAATTGAGAGTTTTAGTGTCCTATGATGGTCTGAATGCTGTTTCAAAGGCTTTCCCACCTGACAAGAAGAAAATCCTGGGAAAACACTGGACACTTGTGACTGTTTTGGTATGAAAAATGTCAAATTTTAAGATGTTAAATGGGGGAAAAATGATCACAGCCTTCAGAAACCCAATGAGCCCCATCAGCAGCCTCACATCTTGATTAGCTGCATCGTGTTTGCACACTTTGTTCCTTTGTAGACTCCACTTCCACCACCACTTCCTCTGCAGCCAAACTGACAACACTGACACCCACAAGCTCCACACAGTTGACCAGCCCACATGTAACAACAAAGGAGCCCCTCTCAGTGTCATCGACGACCGAGAGCAGCAGGACAACAACGACAGCCACTTCTGCCACCACGAATGAAAACACATCTTCTTCGCCGCCGTCCTCCACTTCCCATCAAACGTCCCTGGCCAGCACTTCCACTCAGACGGCACAGCCGAGCACGACAGGAACAAACCAGACAACCAACGAGACGACCTCCCATGGATTAACATTTTCGTCCAGTGGTGTCACTGTCAACACCACCAGCAACGGCACTGTCACAGGTCTGTGCTCCGACTCAGATCACAGTACGGCTGCAGGCCTGCTGCCTGATTTGACAGCAACACATTTGACTTTTTTGACTTTATTGCAGCATCACTGCAAGGGAGGAAGGCTTAGAAACTGGTATGTCAGTCACAGACTTACTGACTGACTTTTTTCAGGGATAAGATAGTGGAGTCCCTAGTGGTGACAACTTAGTGTGGAACAATAAATTGATAATGCAGTATATCATGATATTTCCTCTTGTTATTCACCTAAAACATACATATGTCAGTTTTGCGTATTAAAACACTGATAAACAGTATTGATTCCTGCTTATTGAAAGATTTAGCTTTTTCAAGAGTATTTTTCTTCAGTTACAAGATGTATCACAGTTGATTATCTTACAATATATTGCATATCGCAGAATTGCCTGTATTGCGATACCATCATTATTGTAGGTGAAATATCATGATAGTATCATATTGCGAGTTACTCAGTGATTCCCACCCCTAGCTACAGCTAAACATTGCCAGACACGGGGCAGAACTAACCCACCGAAGCCTCCTAGTGGTGACAACTAAAGTTTGCTAGGGAAGGGGTCCGGCAAGCACAGCCCACAATGTTCTAGTTTCATTGCTGACTCACAAAGCACAGGCTTAATAAAATATATTCGCAAGAAATGCATGATAAAAGCGCAATAATCTGAGATATTTTATACAAAAAATTCTCCTATAACAGCAGTGATTCAGCCTGTATTCAGTTCGAAAAGATTTTCCATTTTGAGACAGGTAGCTCTTTCCTGGGAAAAATTCTCTGCCGCACAAGAGGTAATGTTCAGTGAAGATAAATGGAGAGATTTCAGTTAAACTCCACAAATCTATGAAAATAGCACCTAAAAACCACAGCAGTGAGCACTTAGCACCCGAAATATGGTATATCCATTCTGTTGAGTAGTTATGAAGTTTCCAGAGGGAATGAAAGGTTTTTTTTTTCTGTCTACTCTTCAGCTTCCCTACATGACACGAATAAAGAGCTGTGGAACCCGGGCCTCGTGGCCGTCCTCTGCATTTTCTGCATCGTTGTCGGCCTCGTGCTGGTGGTGGCCACTATAAAATGTGCCCGATCACGGAGGTCCAACTTTGAGCGGCTGGAGGACGATCTGCCAATGGTGAGTTGAAATACACAACACAAGCTTAACGCAACATCTGCTCTTTGGTGGAGGTTTTTATCCAAAATACCTTACAGAACCAGAATACATAATTGTTGGCAAGGATGGCGTCAGCTGGACTGGAATCTCTTCACCTTGCTCACAACTGTCTGCTCCATGAAGTCACAGTATGGCAGGAGACTATTCATTACAGTGGGAGACAATTTTAATGGAGTGACGATGCAGCGCCTCCATACAGACAGTGGATGTGCTTTTTTTTTCATTGCACCATGATTCTGTTACCTTAAGAGGGAATTGAACCTCCAACCATGGCTGAGTTATATTCAAGGCTGGTATTGAAAATGTGTAACACTATCAGTTGCCCTGTACCTCCTTTGCCCACAGCAGAGAGCTGCAGTGGTTTTCTTCTCTCTCTTTTACGTAAACAGGAAACCAGACTGACTCAGAGTACATGAGAAAAATTTCAGAAATGGGTCAACATGTGGTGGAAGATTTCATGACCAGGCATTTTCTCCTCAACTGAAAACTCCTCATTGATACTTAGTCCATGTGTCAAACAGTTTTAGCCTAGGGCAGCATCTCAGATATTCTTCAAACTGAAGCATGTAAGAACAGCTGATGAACCGACATGAGAAATCCAACAATAGAAAAAAGAAAAAAGCAGTGCCATAATTACAGAAATGAAAGTAAAACCAACTATGGAATATTAGTGCAGTTCTTGCTGCAAAACAGCTGCGGAAAATGACTTTCAGTTCAACCTGGTTTGAAATAATACTCTTCCATTCCAGTCTGTTTGAAATGGGACAATATTATGGACATATAAGTAGATGCATGTAGTGAGCTGAGCAGACAACACACTGCAGCACAAAAACAACAAAGAGCAAATCCAGTTATGATGAGCAGATTTTATTGTGAGTTTGATTTTTTTGCAATGAATAACACAGGTACAGTAGTGTCATTTGTCCTGCCTGTTGACTTAAGAGCAGAATTCGACACTAGTTTTTAAAACAACTCTACTGTTTTTTTTTTTTCATCTTTCCAGAGCAAAGTGAATGAACAGTCTCCGTTTGCCAGTTACTCCAAATGACAGTGAAGAATTCATCAAACACCAAGACCAACGCCCAGGAGGAAACACGTCTGTTGATCTGCATGCCACAGACAAACATCACATACAGCGGCACTGCCTCCAACTTTTAATAGAAATGTATAAGACGTTTTTTTTTCTCTCTGGCACTTATTTCTTAATGCAGCACTTTTCTATCATCTCTGATCATTTTAGGGTCACAGGGATATTTCTGCCTCAGGGCACTACGGCTCTGTTGCTTGTCGCTCTTGATAAGAGCATCAGCTTAATACCTAAAAAGTGAATGTGCCACAATTGGCCGGGCATATCTTCATAAGCACTTTAGAATTGAGTCATACTGTTGGGAAAAAATATACATTTTGAGTTGCCAAAATGTATTTTGGATATATTTGCAAAGTTATGTCATTATTGTAATTGACTCCAGTGCCTAAAATGTTTCAAATAAATGTCACCTACATGCACAAATACATTTTTCTCTCCAAACACATTGGGAAGTATATGAGAAATGTATTTTGTACTATATTATATGGGTGTAAATGATGCATGATGCTGATGTGATGCTTAGAAATACAGGCTGGATGAGATGAGACTCCAGAAGGCTAACAAACTTGAATCTGTGTCTTTATTCAGAATTCATAATAAACTTGTTTTAGTTATTGATACTACTGAAGACTTTATAGGTGAATTATGTTCATTGTTGCTGTTGTATTAAGAAACACGACTCATTTGTACAGAGTGCTGCCTGTACTTGCAGTAGCTGTAACCCAGTCCGGACTGCAAAAGAAGATTTGACTTTTAGTTCTACAGTCTGAAGAACTCATGCAGCCGCTCTGGAGGCAGAATCTCAGTAGAAACTCAGTTGAATCTCAGTAGCCTGAGTGGGCGGAGACAAAGAACACCAATGTTCTTGTCAGTTGGAAAATAAAGCAAATCAACAGGAAAGTAACCTTATAGTTCTTCAAGTGTATATGTAACATAAGTAAACCA
>OMLF01013083.1:9909-27181 GCA_900302615.1 Holocentrus rufus | reverse complement strand
AATAATGCATCCTCTTGTTTGGGCCTCGCAGCTGCTGTTGTGTTTGTCTTGGCAGCCATTAGAGAATCAGAGGACGCAGAGCTGCGAGGTCTCCACCATCACTGTGTGTGTGTGTGTGTGTGTGTGTGTGTGTGTGTGTGTGTTTTAAGAGGAAGCGAATTAAGGACAGAAATAGAACCCCCTGTCATAGCGATGCCAAGACTGACTGACAAAATGACTGAGGACAAGAGTTAGAATTGTATTCATGCCATTTTAAACAGTCAGAGGCAAGGAGGAACTATTCATTTCAGCTTGATGATGCATTTTAGATTAGCAGTGGAACACACTCACATCAAAAAAGAAAAAAAAGAAGAATACTCAATTAAGATTTTGTAGTGAGTGGGCTGTTGCTCAATAGTGAGGTCAAAATGACTGTTAGGCTCAACTTTTGTACATTACTCACTCCCTTATTCAATGGTTTACAACATAGCTTATTATTTATTTACTAGTACATTGGCTTCGAATGAATAAATGAGCAACAGCTGTATTGGAGCAGTGTTACTTGTTATAAAGGACTTCTGGAGGGTTTTTGGAGGCACCACAAACATTTGTTTTGTCTGTAATTATGGATTATGTAAACTGTTTTTTCTTTACTCTGATGTTACATTTTCATGCAACTTGGTTGCATTCATGAGTTGCCAGTTGCATCAAGTTCATGCAACTAAACTGTTGCAGGAAACATTTCAAATGCAGCCGAAACTATGTGCAACAACCAGATTAACAACATGCTGCACATAATATAGAACCTCTGTTTGTTGCATGTTCACCTTCACTTTTCCATGTATTTGAGATTGAATTAAACTCATAATCATGGACTGTGGGTTGGATGATGATGGTTTAAATCAGGCTGATCCACAGTCAGATCATCCCGCTGCAGCACAGGGAAGTCTCCCTGGGAAGGAGAAAAGGACAGGAACCGCAAAATAAGCTGAGTGCAACTCTCTCACGCTTCAAACAGACAATGGCGCAGGAAGACGTTCAGAGAGTCGAAGCTTCCCTCTTGGATTAGACGCGTTGTCAAGAAGTTGTGAGATTTGTACAAGTTGCTCACCGGGTATTACAGCCTCGGCACCGGCGGCACGTACAGAGATGACTTTCAAACATTTTGCTGAGCAATTTCTCTGCATTCTTACAACCTCCACCGCATCGCCCCATTGAAATCTTCAGCCACATTACTCATCTCCAAAATGTCAAATCTTTCTGTGCTGAGTGATGAACATCCCATTTCATCCCACTCCTGCAGAGTATTAATAAGATAACAAGCTTGTATGGGACTCAAATGTGCTGTAAAATAAAAAACAAATTGCTAATTACAGAACAGAAACAACACATTACTGTGCAATGGTAACATAATCAGAGCAGTACAAATAAACACTGAAAAAACAAAGGCTGGAAAGTCTACTAGGTACAGTCATGGGGAAATTGTCCCTGAACTGACAGATGATAATGTGTTTTTCTGTCACAGTGGGTCACCATGTGGCTGACTATGTAACACCAACACAGCACAACACCAAGTCCGTGGTTTGTTTCCCACTCTCCCTGTTGACACTGCCAGCTCCCATTGTGACACAGGCCTCAGCACGGTTGTTGGCTCATACATTTAAGATCAGACAAACCGTCTCCCGGCTGACTTCATTTTCCAATATGAGGCGCCCCGAACACCAGGAGGAGAGAGGAGATGGAGGCTGACTTCACAGCATCAAACTCAACCATCAACACTAGTTAACCCCTGTTGGCTGTAACTAAAGGGACATATATGAGCGTATTGTCTGCTCATCATACTGTACTAACACAGTGAAGTTACTTTGTGCACATTAGATGTGTACAAAGCTGTTCCTACATAATTTTATTACAGCTACCTGAAAAAAATGTCTGACCTTTTTGTTTTGCTGGAACAGTGCACAACAAATCAGCCTGGAACACGTCCCACCAAAAACCTGCAGTTGCAAATTGAGGTCATCAATTTTTTTTTTTTTTTTGTACATTATAGCTGATGTAGTAAAAACTGAGTTCCCTTTAGTGTAGACTGCTAAACTCATAAAGTTTTATAAAGTCTTTTTAAACTTATTCATGTAGACGCAGCTCAAATAAAAACAGCATTATGGGAAAAAAAATGTAGAAAAGCAATTTGACGGGACTGAATAAGATATTCAAGGCCAGAGTCCTGAACCGTCAGATGTTGATCCAAACAAGCAGTTCTGTGATTTCTGAGCTACAGCCTCCAGACTCCACCTTACATGCTGAGATAATTTATTATTCCGCATTTCATATCCCCTTTAAATAAACCGTGACATTACATAAAAGTCAGGACATAGAAAGGCACTTTAAGGATCATTTGTAAGTTGCTGGGCTAGGTCATATTCTATTTGGTACCCCTGGTCTGCATTTAGAATGAACTTTTCTGACGTTTCTGATGACGATGCATGATGCAAGAGCAATTAAAAAAGTGCAATTAAATAAAGTAATGTAAAATAAAGTGTGGTACAGTAATGGCAAGGTAAAGCTAAAGATAAGGCAACGTACAGCAAGGTATGAGTTAAGGTAAGATGAAGTGAGATGAGAAGAAACTAAGATGTCTTCCATTCATTTTGGTATGAGGAAGTAAACATCCTGGGATATAATCAGAGCTATGGTTGGAAAGCTGCACGATGAATTTAACTTATTCATCAAAGGTCAAATATACATCTAGAATCCATGTTCAGCCATCCTGTCTAAATGGAAAACTAATGGAAATTGATACTTGGGAGAGACACCAATTTAGACTCCATTTTTAGACTAAAGGTAGACCAAAAATGTACCCACGGGTAAGCCGAGCCACAAGCTGAGCCGGTCGGTAAAAACAAGGTTCACGCTCATCTCAAGAGCATCTTTGAATACTGAAAGGCTCATCACTTCCAGAGAGACTCAGCAGGAAGAAAAACACTCTCATCAGGGTTAGTCAATGAGTGCATTAAGGGAGCCACTGTACCATCACTGATATATCCACTGATTCACTATTAGTGTTTGTGTGTGTGTGCGTGCATGTGTGTGTACTGATGTATCTGTATGTGCCCGCCTTCAGTTTCTGCATCAGGCATTAGCTGTATGGCAGAGATGACGCTGTTTGTATCCTTAAATGTCCTAATTCCACGTTGAACTTCCGGAATATGTGAATCTTAAACTTTTAATGTCATTTAGTGATTCCAAACTCAGTATTTAAATCTTTAAAAGTGAAAGAAGCCATCATATAAACACATCAACCAAAAACCTGAAACGGGAGACTGTCAGCCAATAGAGCAGCTGCAGCCCAAAGAGAATAAAGGCAACAAAGAAAACAACAAGATTAAGGCGTTTCCTCTTCAGATGCCTTGTGGGCACGGACTGCAAAAGCCTCTTTGTGTGGGACATTAGGGCTCATAATTGAGTTGTGCTGAACAAGGCCAATGACCAGGACCCAATGACCAGAGCAAAAAGGTCAGTGGCCAGAGTTTATTGGGTTGCCTTGTGGAAATGCTACTGAACCCTGCAGGCTCGGACCATTTGCAACAAATCACCTCCGACAGATAAACCGATCAGCTGCTATTTGCGGAAGCATAACATTTACTTAGACCTCATGAGGTTGTAGGTTGAAGCGCCAGCGCGCGCGTTAAGAGACCATTGTTCAACACTTAGTGAAGCCGATCGCCACACTTGTGACATTACACGCTTGTGGGAGCTGTTACAAAACTGGAAACGATGACAAATATAATAAGGCTTTTGCAGCGCGGGGACACAGTTTTGTCTTTATGAACAACATGAAGTTAAAGATTTTCACGTCACTTTCACAAGACTTTTACATTTCAGCTGACTAATATAAGTGTCCTTTATGCTCTCCATTGCTAAACCAGACACCTCTTGAAGAAACAAGTGCGGCTGTAATCTAATTTACAGCCATGCGGCGCAGTACATAGAATAAGAATTGATTGAGGCAAGTGGAAAAGAGTGACATGAATATCAATATCATGTTGTGAGAAGGACGATTTGGCAGATCAATAATCAGTGGGAAATATTGCAGTTTGTAGAGAAGTGAAATCAATTGTTCTGCAAAAAGCCAAATTATGTTGACCTTATGTGGGTTCAGTGGATTCAGAGATGGAAAGTAATGAGAAACAGGTATTCTGTATTAGTTGCTGTAATTATGTAAATTTTGGGTTAACAAAATCAGACCCCAAAAAAAGTGGGAAAAAAACAATCTGCCAGTGGGATGGGATAATCCCACTGGCAGATTGTTTTTTTTTTTGCTAATCAACTTGCTAATCAACTTGTTTCCTGAATTTTCTTGAATAAAGTGTCATTTTCTTGATACTAGTGGGCTGATCTGCCTTTTTTCAACATATTTATACCTTACATGTTTATACACATCTAAACAACTGAAGCCACATTGGAAACAAGTGGGATTATATGTATATATGAGAATATGAGACTAAATGACTTTTGAAGATGGAGATTTTCATAATGCAGGAGCAGTACTTTTCTCAGTAAAGTCCAAGTAATTACTTTTTATGCTTCCCAGAGGGTCAAGCAATTTGCATGTGCTGATGCCACTAAGAGACTGTAGGATTTTCATTAGGTCCTTTTTCAACTCACCTGCCTGTCATCGTAACCTTTTATAGGGCTGTAAAAGGTCTGGAGGTGACTGCCCCTGCTGCCGCTATTTTTCTGTGCATTTGCACTGAAAGATTGCTTTTTCCATTTCACACTTGTCTACAATTTAAAGTTTTTTCCAGTCGGCACAAGATTCATCTAAAGTTTCCTTATGAAGTACATTGTGACATTTTACCAGCTTGATTTAGCTTTTGCATACTGTTTTTTTTTTGCCTTCTTTGCTATGAGGATGTTGAAATATGAATATATAAATAGTCTGTCCCAAAATATGAAAAATGTATGAGTGACCCACTGTACTGTCAACATGTGTGCTCTCATCTTCAATCAGTTCTTTCCCCCTCTGTGTCAATTTGGAGGATCTGTTTCTGTCAAAGCAGCCTGACCTGGATTTGAGAACTATTTGCAAACCCACCTGTATGACTTCAGGCCTGTGACCTAAAACATTTCATCAAGGTGCTTTTTTTTTACCCTCCCCCCCTCAAAACACTCTTTATTCTGTTTTAATGAACCAAAAAACAACAATTCCTGCAGGGCTGACATAAAAGGTCAAGTTATGGTCATTTGACATAATACACAGCTTGCAGTGCTGAACTCGCCGGAGCATGGGAAGTACTTGTATCTGCATAAACAATACTGTATTTAATGTTCTTGTTTGAGAATTATTAATGCGCTATGTGGCAGGAATTTCCTGTCAGGCCTACCAGCGCTGTTGCCTGAAAACCCACAGATAAGCCTTCCTCACTGTTCCTGAATAATTTATGCAATTTAGCCATTATTTCTTCTAAGTCATTTGAAAGGACTGGCAAAATCAATGATGAACTACCAAAAAGTGGTGGGGAAAAAAATGACCTCGTGTGAATAATTGAACAGATTGAGTTGTCTGAATTTGTTTTCTGCCATGCAATGTGAGATTGACAAAGCAAAGCAAACAGAGTTTGATTTGCAAGATTACTTATTCAGTAGATGTAATTTTCTCAGAGGCAGAGGAGAGTTCAGATATTAAACACATACAGTGAACAGAACTGAAAGGGCCTTGTTTTTCATGCACTCCACTGTGTTTGTTTTGATCTCCAGCTGGTGAAAGAAGATTTGAACATCATGTCTTGTACAATCAGGTGTTGGAAGTGGGTGTGTTGTAGATAATGAATTAGCAAAGGCATTACACAGCATTCCTTGATACTGGTAACATGGGGAGAGATTGTAATTTTGAATCAGACCTTGGACCTGTTTTACCTTGGGAGAATTAAAAAGAGATTAAGCTTTATCTTTCACCGAAAGACTGCTACCAGTTTCTCTGAATGCCTGTTGCATTAAATTACTTGTATTATATGTACTGTATATACTGATTTTATTTATGTGCTATTCTGTTTTTTTGCATTTTTCCAGACACTTGACAGCAGTGATATTTCTTGGCTATTTCCTGCTAAATTTAATGAGTAACTGGGTTTACTAGAACACTGCACTGCAAGGTTTTGTTCTGGGTCACTGAACTTACATCCATGTGGCCAGTGGTTGTGTGACAAGTCAGTCAGAAGTGTGTCGCGCTCAGATCTGGCAGACTACACACTTGAAAATATGTGCTCCGTAACAATGCCTGCATAATCACCCTGTGTGCAAGCTTTCAGTTTTATAGAGAGGACCATTTTAGCTTGGTCTGTAGCACACAGCAGAAATAATGTGCAAGAGCAAGCTCACACTCTGTTAAACTGTAGATGCTTTGCTTTCATGCAAAGGTGATTTGACTACAGATGCAGCAGGTTGGAACTGGCCATCATTGGCCTTGTGGCCCTGTCCATGGTGCTACCTGCTTGAGTCAGTTCACTCTGAATAGAGGCTGTGCAGTTGTATCACAAATCTCTTTGCAACCACAGCTGGTGCCATTGTGCAGACCCATTAGAGAACTGGCTGTGCACCAACAACTGAGCAAGAAAGAGAGACAAACCTGAACCATTTCTGTGATGTGGCTGCAGGTCTAAGTCATGCTATATGTAAAGAAAGTGAAATATCCCATTTAACTTAGAGTTGTTCATATTTAAGTTGCTGTGACACAGAGGCCTAATTGTCTTTAGTCTGTATTTCAACGAACTACAAGCTGAAGCAAGTAATGCAAACTCAGTTAATCTGAGCAAACAGTTGTTTTGATTTTGCGAGCTAGCAAGCCAGCCAGTAGGCTTATTTAGCAAAGCTTTTAAAATGCGGTAATATTGGTGCTAGCTTCTACCAGATTCTACTGTTAGTGCACTAATCAGATCATGGGTACAAGACAGGCATATTTAGGTGACCAGATACTATGGTTAGCTAGCAGACAAACAGACAAAACTGACCAGCTGTATCAGCAGTGAAACTTCTTGGTAAAAACACAATGAACCTTGTCTGCTGCCAGAAGATGTTTTACATCAACTGAACGCCCTGAGTGTAGCCTACAAGGTTAAATGTCCCCTATGTTTTGACAGCAAGAGATTCATTGGAATTCAGGTCATAAATAAATCTATATGACAGCATGCGTCTTCTATGAAAACAAATGCATCATTCATTGCAAGCGTACTTTATACAATATACTAATGGGTTCCCCACTGCACATGGAATCCCATATGCGGTCTACATCTAGCAAAACTGATCACACACTTCAAAGTGGTAGTTGTTAGCTGTTATAAATATTACAAAGAATATGTAGTGCCTTAGAAAACAGGCGTTGCCCTTGATCTCTTTTAACAGATTTGTACATACAAGTTGTCTTTCACATGTATATTTCATAACAATCCACAGCATCTAAATAGAAAGCAACATATTTACAGATTATCAAAAAAATAAAATGTAATTAAAATATAAATGTGGTTATGATGAGGTTATTAATATATTTCAGAGTATGAGACTAAGGCAATATATTTACTAATTTGATAGTAACTCTACACATTACAAATCAAATAAAAGTCCCTATGTGCACACACACACAGAAAGGAAGGATAAAATGTATGTTTGATTTCAGCCACTCTGTCTCATAAAAAAGAAAAGTGAACCTTCAGTCCTCTTTCAAATACACAGTTTTGAATAATTAACACCCAAGGTGCCAAAAGTAATTTCTGGGATGGTGCTCTTTCTTATTTGTTGTCACTGAGTGATTAAAAGTCCAGCGAATTTCAGTATCTTCTTGGCTTTGCATAATTTATGAGGAGATTTCCCACAGTAAATCCCACAGTGAGTCCACATGAACTATAAAGCAGAGAGACAATGCAGACATTGAGAATGTGTTCACACAGTCAATACAAATCCATTAGTTACACCCAGGCAACAAAAGTCAACATAAATAAGGGAATAATCTTATGCTAAGCTATTACTAATTTTACAGCAAACAGCAGCAACGCTAGCCTGATACACTAAAGTTACAGCATTTTGAAACTGGACGGAAACTTTTTAGTCCCTCAAGCTTTTTTTTATACTGAGGAACTGAGGAATAAATGAGGGTAAACTCCTCAAAAAATAACATATTGCATCTTATTAGCGATGGCCTGAGTGAGCTGTGAAATGCCTCTGCTCTGGGGGTTTATGGGGTCAGTGACTCAGCTCAGGACTGGCACATCTTCCTCCAAGTTTGCCTGCGGCTACAGCACTGACATAATGCCATTTAATGAGATGCCTGACCCCACAAAGGAAGCCTGGATTGAAATGCTCCTCCTCATCCTGAGTCAAACTTTTTTCAGGAGGATTTGTTTTCATGTCGCTTTGTGATTACTGAATAAAATCTCTGAAAATTCTCAACAGCACTGGGGCAGATGGCATTTTCTGGGATTTGGCTATGTGTAAAGTGACTGCAGTAATTCTCTGCAAGATTCATCAAGGATACATGGCACAATTGGTTTACAGAAGTCAAATCCCACAGTCAGTGTCTAAGGATTTCTCAGGAACAGTGGGAGCTGGCCAAGCTCCAGCAGAGCCGTGTTTCTGGCGAATTTTACAGTTTGATGTAGTAGGCTGGTCTTGGCCAGGAATTCTCTGAGCTCGACAGTTCAGCGAGGAAGAAGTCATGGTGGCACTCCCTTTCTTCTCAGCTCCAGTGTGTGAAGACCTTCCTCCCGGCCCAGGGCATGCTGCGTGCCAACTTTGTGGGCCGTCTCTGTAGCAGTGATGTCAATCTGGGCATACTTAGTGGAGCTCTTCCCTGTTGAAACACAACACAGACCCTCTTCACCAAAAATTTGTCATAAAAAATTAATAATTTCAGTATTTGTTCATGGGGATAAATGCTGACTTTTGTAATCTGGAAATTAACTTTTTTTTTTTTCCCCCCAAGTCTTGAAACACGTTACCACAATAGCTTTGTCCCAATTCGGGGGACACCTCTTTTTAAAGTTCACATTTCTAACATCATAGTTTGCATCATTGTAAACATGCTTTATATGTGCATGATTTAATGTGAAGATTAAAGTGTAATTCTGGTATTTTTAAACCTTCACCCTATTTTCCCATTTATTTGGGTCTAAATGATTAACAGAAACATCAAGTTTTGGAATCGGTCCAATATTGAGTGAGAACACTACATCCGGCAACCGCAAAACATTGCTGTAACGTAATCCAATGGGGCAACCTGTCCGCCTCAAAGTACATCTACTAAAAGTGCTTGTTTTGCCACTGACAGGATCAGATTATTATTGTAAGACTATATTACTGTAAGAGTTCCTATTAATCATTTAGACCCAAATAGATGGGAAAATAGGGCCCAGGTTCAAAAATACCGGAATTATTCTTTTAAAAACTTTGTATCAGTAAGTGGTAAGTCAAAAGGCAACTGGACTTGTTTGTCTTGGTGATGTTTTGCCACTCCGCTTCTACTAATGAAACCTTTTGGTTGATTCTGTTGTAGAGTAAAGGTTAACGAGTAACGAGTAACACCTGTTTCATCTCATGAGGCTAGGCAAGGGAGAACCCCAAATGATGCAAAGAAAATCCTCAGTGGACCATCCCATTCAGTTCCTCATCCCACTGTTGGAGTAGATGGCCTCTGAATTGGGACACAGCTAATGATTTTAATAGCTACACAGTGCTCAAACTGAGTAAAAGCTATGACCTCAGCCACTGTGTTGTCAATTAAAGATAAAACTCCATGCCCGCTCTAGGTTTGTTTTGAACTCATTCTCTGGTAGCTGCTTTTGGCAGCAATTATGTCATTATCAAAAGCACACAAGCCCAGCATGAGTAAAGTTTGCACAAGTAAAAGATGGTCTTGTTCGATGGAAGTTATGTGGAACAGTTTTTGAAAGATGCACAAAAACTATCGCTGAATTGTCTCCGAAAACAAGCAATGAAGATTAAATAAACTAGCATGACATGACACCTTCATGAAGTGTGAAGAGTTCAAACAGAGGGGCTTTCACTGTTGACATGACTACTTCTTACATGCAACTCATCCATACTATAAACAGGACTTATGCACACAGCTACCATGAACCACTGCCATTGTTTCTCACCCTGCCTCGTGTGAACATCAAATAAACAAGATGTCAAGATTCATGGCAGAAGGAGAATGACCGCGCCGTTGAGCGAGTGTCACTGAAGTGTAACACTTTGTTACGCTCCGTGAGCTGTGAACACGCCATGACATTCAACATGAGAAATCGCTTGAGCTATGTATTCTACAGTCTCATTATAGTGTAGGAAATCAACACCATCTCCTCACAACACATGAACACACCCTGGAGGATGATCCCATTAGAGCCAGTGAATTCACAGCTGCGATGTGAATGCCCTGCGACTCCCTTTCAGTGGCAAAAATGGACACCCCTCCTCCCGGGTGACAGATTAATGACGGCACATGCCAGGATGTTAACTGTATTGCTGACATAAGATATTAACCTCTCTCATGTCAAACCTGGACCGGTCCTCATATTCCTGAGGGTAATAATGCTAATAGCTGACTTGTCTGGCAATTACATCCCACTATGGCGTCTCTGATAACAAGGACTCAGCTGTCATTTAGTCAGACGAGAGCAAATCGGCTCAATCGTTCAGGAACAATTCCCTTAACTCCGACTAAGTAAAATGAAATTACAGGGCCATCGTGTATCCAGAGGCTCTTTTCATCCTGGCTTTGATATTGATATGCTAGCTTATTTCAGATACAGCACCTCATGTTTCTCTCTAAAGTATCTGAACAGAAAATGTTTCACTTGATATCAATCGAATCTGGAGTGGATTTACTTCAACAGTCCGAAATAGTTTGACATTAAAGGGTGATAATATCCATCTATAAATGAACTTATTAGCATGAAGAATGACTATCGTTATTGTAGTTTATTGTAACTAGAAGTTACAAATTGCATTTTGAGCCTAAAACAAGGTGTACACGCATGCAACATGGGTCTTATGCTGCAGAGTCTCAAATAGTTGTCAAATCTGTAACAACGGCTGTGGACTGATGTGTGTATGTGTGAGTGAAGGTCAGGCCTCAATAAAACCCAGGTATGAATAACAGTAAGGAGTCTTTTATTGCTAGCCTGAAATAAACAATACCATTACGAACATATCACAAAATTTATGACTGAAAAGTCGTCTAGTCATTACAATTTTCTGTAATCTGTACATGTGCAATTTTCTAATGTGTTACTGTAGTCACAAAAGTAATGTTGCAATTTCAGTAATCGCACTACAATTGGATCTGCACTATTTAGTGGAACAATGAAAGCAAGTAGTCGTTTTAGGGTGTAGCAACAAAAATAATCTAAGTAGCAGTGTAACTTCTTATGTTTCTTAGGAGTAAAAGTTAAAGTAATTTACTGCATATAGTGGACCACACTGACATGTTTATCTCGTTGCCATGGATACAGGTATTAGATGGAAAGTGTTATAATTCAAACTTAACTTTACTGATTAAGTAGTTTATTATTGTCCGTGGCAATTTCTGCCAGATATTCATTATTATTAATGAGCAGCAATAGTAGCAGTAGGTGTAGATCTGGTCTCCGTTGCACATACCAGTGATATTTTTAAACTGAAGACCTCACAAAACAAATTTGAGCAGCACAGTTCTTTACATCAGGCAGACCGGGTACCGCAGCCTCCCAAAACAAGTAATGACCCTGTCTCTGATGATTGCTTGTCTCCAATATAGGCTTGGTTTGTTGCAGCAAATTAAAGCCATGGGCATTTTTGGCGATTCTACAGTAGGCAGAGCAATCTGGAGCAGTTCCCCGGGTGTTTGGAGGCAAACTGGTCGGATCAGCACTTTCTGTTTTTCCACAAACTGGCTCAGATGCTTACTCTGTGCTGGGAGATGCGTGGCAGTCCCTCGGGTGCCAGGGGCGGCTTCCTGCAGCTCCAGCTCCATGTAGTTGAGCTGCTTCTTGGATGTGGGACTAATGGGGATATTCACGTAGGTCACACCGTCGCCCCGAGGCCTGTCAGGAGCTGGCACCTCTGGTGGGAACACAAACACCGTCCCTACCAAGGCACGAGTGACACCATGTTAATAGAGCTCAGGGGGACGGTTTGATACGGCTGTAATTAATTTGTGTCTGCGGGGTTTCGTCTTCTGCCACATGGATACAATATCAATAAGCAAAGACCTTCAAAAGTGTGAACCTTGACAAATACCAAAAGAAATAACTGATTGCTTAGAGCGGCATTAATAATCTTTGATCAAAAGACAGAAATTTGACCACCAGTTGAGGTATTTGTTGAGTCATTGCTATTGAACACTATAAATCCCCCACAGACATATGGTCATTTTGTGCTATGGGGCAGTGAAAATACATATTGCCCCTTTAATTCCACCATCAAGGCCAGATCAGTCAGGGCTTCACACTGTAAACTATGTGCAGAGGTCGATGTATGGATCCAGTGCTGCCAACATATTAGGACGAAAATGTTCTGCTGTGTTCACTGACCCAAGTGTAATTTCATGATTCAGCAAAATCCTAATTCATTATAGGACTACCACCGCAATGATAAGCTGACCCAGTCATTCCTCTTGAACACTGGCCCCTTTCCAGGCGAGTGTAGCTGCAAGTTGACTGGACTTAATAAGAATATTTTTGTTGTAAATCTGATTCAAAGAAAAAATATATATATATTCCAACCTGGAAAACATCAAAGGAACCTAGCAAATAATATCCAGTCTGCAAAAAAATGACACATCAGTGACAGATTTCCCAATGTGAAAAATCATATTCAGGCGTTTGTGCAACTGGTCTGTGCCTTGTGCATTCAAGAGGCTGTTGTAACTGTCAAACTGGCTTTAAAAGCAGCTTCGCCTTGAATCAAAGGTGTTGCTAGGGGGTATCACATTAGGGATGATGATAGGTAATGCTTCAAGAAGCTTTGCGATTGATCAAACGGTCTGCAGGAGAAAAGGTGTGAAATAACACTGAGAAAGAATTGTTACCTCAAGCCATTTGAACAGAACAGCCCTTTCTGTCAAATACACAAATTATAGCCACTGTGCTGCCCAAAGTGCTCTGAGCATGTGATTTATCCCCGGTCCTCAGACGGTGTCCAGTGACAGCAAGAAGCCCTCAAAGAGCTTTTCCTGTCATAAACCTAAAAGCTACCCACTGTAAAGAGGCAAGGAGTCAAATTCATTCAGGCTGCTTGATTGCCGTTGACCTGAATGTCTTATTTATACACTGTGGCAAAACCTGGATAAAATATGTGCATATCTCAGTTATGTGACATGTAACCTCCAACACCTTCTTTTTACAGCTCTATCTGCAATGCCAGCAAAGATAACAGCGACCTTCAGAAAATGCACTTTGAGATATCTGGGGAATTTGCATAATTTTTTTTTTGTTCTCCCCTGTGAATAGTAATGAATGAAAAACAAGAGATGCGCTGTCTGATTACAAATACTCCTACCCACAACAAATGGATGGATTAAACTAGACTTCAAAATACTGATGTCAAATATGTATATTCATATTACTGTACGTTCCTGCAGAATACAGATTTTATGAACAGTGGTGTCTCTATAGCTAACATTTGTCAGGGATACCTACTGTATACTTCAGTGTAAAAACTCAAAGACCTCAAACTGTACATTGAAGTGTTTGAACTAAATGTTTCGGCTGATAAAATTATAAAAAAAATCGTTTTCTGGCCAAATTAATAAACATATTTCAATAAATAAATCAGGCACAGACTGCATGTAACAGACGCATTCAAATGTTATTTTGCCACAAATTGCCAACCATTTTTGCAGGTAAGCCTTACTGACTTATCCACCAAAGACAGCATGGTGTGTTACTGTCCATGCAGTGTTAGTATTTGCCATAAATACCATGTTATGGGGCCGTTTCTAGGCTTTTGGTCTTTGAAAGGTTGGTAACGTCACATGATTTCATGTGATGGCTGTTGTATAGCTGTAGGTCCACCTATCTCGCCTTTCAGTCTATATTTGTACTCCTGTGCAGGTCCTCACTGAGGTCCAGTTAGCAGTACGATCAGCTGAGTTGTCCTGTAAGTTTAATGTGACAGTAATGAGTGCTTCAAGTAGTCTACATAGATATTCTAGAGCCAGCTTTAAATAAGATTCATTTTGACACTTCTGTCAGTCACTCAAACCTCCTTCAGAAAGTAAAATTAGAAATATATTGTCCTCATAAAAATAGTTTTGCATGATTATTTATTTGTTTATTTATTTTGGTTGCCGCGATGCCATGCTAGCACTCTGTATGTGCTTGTGTGACTTCGACTACTCTGCCTAGTGTTCACTTGCCCACTGTATGTCCCTTATTCAGGGCTCTTGCAGGGCCTGAAGAGCACACACCGTAATTCCCCTAAGGAGTGTGCACCACAAAAAACGTTGCACACAAACAAGCGAGCCAGTGCACATCCAGAGCCCGGCTCTTACTGAGATGCTCCGTCTGTGCACCTGATAACAAAATGTTTTCTGGTTTTCAAAGGTTGGAACAGAACCTCTGGATCAATGAGAGCAGGTTGTAAACCTGGATCTGCTGTTGTGCTATCGACCTATAGAAAAGAAAAGAAAAAAGCAAAAAGTGCCTCCATGCACATTTCATCTTTTTAGATATACCGTAAAGAGTTAAATTAAGACCTAAAGGCTAAGAGACTGACAAATGATGATACAGTGGACCATAAATTAAAACACTCTCTGCAGTCACATTAAAATATTCATCAGAGTGTAAAACTGAATGAAAAGATATAAGACCATCTCAGATTTCATGCTGACTCAATATTATTTTTAATGGCGACACATCTTAGATTCTTCTTAGATTTTTATTTCTCTGTATGGCTGTAATATGTTGTAACTATACTATCCTGGGCATATAGGAGCACAAATGATATTCAGACTGTGGATGATATGTAGCATTTGGGGACAGAAGATTTTCACCTGCTATTGACTCGGTCTTTCTAAATGGCACCAGAGCCCATTACCCGCAGCTCAGAAGCATCAACCCCAAGAGACGCTCATACAGTCATTGAGAAGCCATTAGACACCGGCAGACTGTCAGTGGGTGCAGCCTTTGGCAGCGTCTGAGAGGCTTGATACCTAATTGATCAGACACCAAGCAGCCCTCGCAGTAGTGTGGTGCTTTGTAATGGCTGCCATTACGACCGTGGGTTTGCCCACAGCTCCAAGGCTGAGGGCGGGTTTTAGTCATCGCTGCACCGTGAGCCCAGCTGAGGTGGGCCGGGAGCAGATTTTGCCGCTCTGTGACGCCTCCGGGGAAGATGCTGGATGGAATACCTGGCTTAAGTTTAATGACCCGGACTCAGGAAGGTCGGACAGGAAATCAAAGGTCGGATGATAGCTGTGTCTTTTGGGAGGGTCGTTCAAGTCAGTGTTCCCTCTTCCATTATTCCAGTGTGCTGACATTACAGTAAACAGCCTGACTGAGCCCGAGGCAGAGTTTTATTTTATGCAAGACGCAGGCTCAGTGTGAAACACAAACAGGAGGGCAATGGGTTGAGATATGGGAAACAAACATGTATGCAAATAACCAGGGGTGTGAATCTTTGGCTGAGCAGAGATTCATTTTTGTTCATGATTCACAGTTTTTTTTGTTTGTTTGTTTTTTTGCAGCAGCATTTCAATTTGATTCGAGTTTGTAAATTGTGATTTGCATCAGCAATTCAATATAGGACTTTTAATATCTATAAATAAACATGCACAATACTGAAAAGACAAAAGACTGAAAGACAAAAGAAGTTGCAATCCACAGTATTCTGTTCAATCCAGTGTAAGCTCATTTTGATCAATTCGATTCCAAACATTTCATATCAATTCAGCCCAAAGTCGGACCAATTTATTTCTTTTAGCAAAACAATCCAATATTTATAATCAATGCATCAATACAATGAATGAATCACTGCAAGTAAACTAATGCAACTCAGGAAAACGCTGGAGCAAAAGGCCCATGACCTTAAGCGTTTGGTGCAGACAAAGACAATTTAATGCCGCAACTCAAACTTTGATGCAGCACAAACACTGAATTCCCCAAATCTTAGAAGAGATGACATCAGCAGTCATCTATACGGCTGCGAACTAACTGTGAAATCAGGGACAATGAAGTTTGACAATGCCGAACATCGCTTTGTGGAAATGTTGCGCTTGTTTGGACGGACGTTCCACCTGCAGCTCTGGACCTGGCCACCTAACACAAGCCCTTGTCCGTCAAATGCCCGCTGGGTTAGGACGACGACGACGGGGGGGAAGACATAGCATAACCGAGGCCATGTGTGCAGGTAGATGAGAATGACTGATGGGTTTGCTGCCACGCCGTGACAGCCGCTGAGACTTTCTAGAGCAGGTGTGCATTAGACGGAGGGCCTGTTTCGCAGTGTGAGACGCCTAAATGGCCAAACCTCCCCTGACAACTGTCCTCTCACCTCACATCAGGGCAGGTATCCTGTCACACATCAGTGCACTCCCGCTTAAGACTACCTATGTGCATGTGTGTGTTTTCTCTCGACACAATCGGCCCTTACGCAACTCAAGCTTATGGAGTTACATAAAGTGCAGTTGCAGAAATAAAAGGCTCGGCCGTATACGCGGCGGTGATTCTCCCATAGGTGATGAAAAGGAGAGGTCGCTGAACCCTGCCTGCTTTTCTAGAATCGCATTTTAAGCAGCAGAGCGCATCCTGTGATTCATGTGTGCGTTATAGCTTCGCATGTGATTCAGTCCTGACAATAACACAGCATAAATTAACATGCTGATCCCTTTTCTTGCATAAGATAATAACCTACATTTTAATTATTGAGTATACAAGATGTTGTGTAAGTCAGTATTTTTTTTCTGTTGGTGCTTTTTCTGCCAGGCTCACAGTCCATTATCCTGTCTAGATTCAGGTTAACACTATTCACTATCACTGAATGAGCCTCTGTTTATCTTATTTGCCATCTTTATTCACCTTATTCCATGCAAGCAACAAGTGATGCACTTATGCCGAGGCGTTGACACAAGAGCACTTAACAAAAAAACGTCAAACGGTCCATTGAGATAAACGGGATAGACGGGAACCCGTTTGGTTCCAACGATCTCTGTGAGTTTGACGGGGCTAGAAATAAAAAAAAACAACAACAGTGCTGTCTTGAACTTCCTTCAAGCTATGTTGGTCATCGGCGAACTCACTCACCTTCCGTCTCATGAAGGAGTCTC
>OMLF01013079.1:5767-27247 GCA_900302615.1 Holocentrus rufus | reverse complement strand
TGTGCGTGTGTGTTTTGAGAGAGGAGACTAGTAGCGCCAGTCTCGCACTCATGTCTTGTTTGAAGAACAAGTCCCCTCTCAGCATTTTGAAGTGAACACTTGAGATGCAACACACCAGGGGGGACTCAGTGTTTACTTCCTATTTGCGGATGTGTACCGTGTTTTCAATTCTCAGTTCAGGACTCATAGTGTAGCTTAAAAATAGTTAAGGAGTGAAACTGGACTATCAGTATACTTTCAGTGAAGATATCTGCTGAGCTCAGATTTTGAATTATCCATTTTTCATGGAACTGGCCCTGTATGTGCTAGCTCTTTGTGTCTGATTAGACCACATTTATAAAATAGCAATCACATTATATTAAAAAATGTACAGTCATTTTATTGGATTTTGCGAGAAGAAAATGGAAAATGGAAAAAATAAACTTATCAAAGGCCTTAATTAACAAAAAAAAATTCATTCAGTGTAAGGCAATTTGAACTGTTTATTGCAGTGTTTTCAGATACGTAAACAAATTCATTTCCCCTGAAAAAAATATTTGTTTAAGAGTGTGTGTGTGTGTGTGTGTGTGTGTGTGTGGACCAGGGATTGCCCTGTCACTGGCAACAGTGGCCCACTTCTCCTCGGTGACAAGCAGCAGCACATTGCAGGACAGCTGAGTCGGGAGGAGGAGGGGAGAGGGATCAGCCCTCCTCGCCCCAGGTTAGCCTCAAGATCATCATCACTGGCCCGAGGAACTTTCATTTGAATAAACCATCTTTATTACCTCAGATAACATGAGGATTACGTAAGAACAGGGATGTAATGTTGAGAAAGGTAGATAAACTGGGTAAAGTATGACCTTCACTGAACATTAGAAAACCATGAATAGAAACAAAAATCAATAAAACGTGTTTTTCCTGTAAAACCCCTTTTCTTATATAACTTACATTAGTTTGATGATACTTATTATGACGTGTGCAATGAATTTTTGTCAACCTAAAAAGGTGGGTAAACCCGGTTCTACGTATTAAACAGTGCATGAACTGAGTTTAGGTTTTACCCTGCGTATAGCTGTCCTTAATTCTGCTTGTACATGGTGCATGTGGAGAGGAAGAGGGGGCAGAGAATGTAGAAAGAGAAAAAGAGATTGTAGAAATGAAAATGAAACAAGCAGCTGGGATTATATGTGTCTCATAACATTTTTTCATGGTTTATAATACTGAACTGTGTAGTGTCTCTGCATAAGGAATGCAGGGCTCTAGTTGTATGACTCGGAACTAAACAATATTATGGACTGGTTAAGTGCCGATATGCGAGGGCAAGATCACCATAGTGACAGCAACAGATGCCTGTCGCCTCAGAGACTGCCTGTTTCTATGGGGAAATTGCTACCGTTATTAATAACTGATCCCTTTGATGTAAATCTTTAGCTTAACGCACTCTCTCTCTTTCTGCTGGTGATAATGCCCTGAAGTGTACTGCATTGTGTTGATTACACAGTGTGAATTATATAATGTGAATTCGCGCTACTAATGATGACAAAGCAGTGTATTCCTCTCAGATGATCATCAGTACAGCACCATGAAATATTACCAGCCCTAACTTAATCTATCACCTCACTCTGCATGAACTAAGCAAATGAATGGGGAGGGGCAGTCAGAGCTGATTACTACACTACTGTACTGCTCTGTGCCTCTATTTCTGTTGAGTAATGGACCTTACATAAGCTGCAGCGTTGTCTCATTTGACTGATGCCTAAAGGTGATGTGACACTACTACGGCCCGGCTAATCATCATGAGAATACTCCCATTCATTCCTTTTCAGAATGAAGTGACCCACCTGTGTTTTCACTGGGCTCCCGAGGCCCGGCGAAAGCTCTCTAAGTCAGGGGGGGTGTGGAGGGTGTGTGTGGGGGGGGTGGACAGTAGTTCTGTAGCCCAGCCACACTGCTCCTCACTGGGGCTTTTATCGCAGAGTAATCCCCTACAACAAACAGAATGGCCGGCATGCGCATACGCAGCTGTCGCGGTCTTAGTGCAAGTGGTGTCATGTTAAATCACAGGAATGGACTGAGCCCCGAGCCGGCCACTGCCCTTCCCTTCACTGGCATCCCACTCAATGGAAGGCACCAACACACAGACAAACACATTCACACACACACACACACACACATACATGCTTGTACTTACGTGCATACTGTAACCCACTTCCTACTAACATACCTTGCACCACATGGCAGCCCTAAACTTATTCACTGTCACAAATAAACAATCCATACTTGACTGCTGCGAACAACCAAGAGAGATTATTTATACATGGCACAGTCATATCCTTTCTAATGGTGCCGTATATTTTATGATACTTGAAATTGCATTCATTCTTATCAGGCCAGAAAATAAGTGTCATTCATGCCTAACAAACTTTGCCAGATTTACTTCAGAGTCAATCATCAAGTTATGTGACAGAGGGCAGTGCATAGTGGGGCTTGGTCCACTTTAAAGCTATCCGGTTTAATTTGGAGGCAATTTACACGTAGATATTGCCCTACTGTAAACCACAATCAGCATAGCTCCTCCGGCATGGACACTTTATTGATTCCTGTCCGAGCCCGGTAATGTGTATCCCCCTGCAGAGTGATGTTGTGAGATTTGAGTGCACGGCTATGTGGAAACTATGTATGTCCTGATCCCCCTCGGTGCGGCTTTTCAGTATCCTCTTCCCTATCTGGAATCCTGTTGAGGTGTAAAGGAGAGACCAGCCTCCCTTCAGGACCTGGCTGGACCGTCTCTAACTCATCACATCTTGATGCGCACCATCTCTGTCACTCCCCGTTTTTCCATTTCCTAATCTTATTTCTCATTTTCCCCTCTCTCTTTGTTTCTGTCTGTCCCTCGCTATTCCTATCTTTGTTTATCTCTGGCTCCACTGACCTTCTCCCATGTCAGCAGTGGGACAAATTTAGCGGCCTGGTTTCTGGAGCGACCAAATAGCCGGACACAACAGAGGGAATGTGCGTGCGTGTGCGTCTGTGTATGTGTATGTGTTTGTGTGTGTGTGTGTGTGTGTTTGGAGGTGAGGGAGGAAAGGTCCTGGTCACATAGATACAGTTACAGATATCCAAAGGAGAGTAAACAGGCCGAGGCTCGCCATCCTGTAGGTATGCAGACGGACAGACGAAGGAGAGTGACACAGATACCAGACATGCTCGCATACTTCACCCTTTCTCTCCGATCAAACGAGTCGGAATAGTTTGAAGGAGCCTGAAGTCAATGATCCCCATTAGTGTTCATCTGATGTTGTAATAAAATAGAGACAATATGGAGAGCTATGTCCTTGTGACCACATGTCGGTCTGTCACAAATATGTAAAGGCTGCCTTCCCATGTTTCCACTTACCATAATGCGCCAGAAACGAGGCCCACCCATGAAGAGAACCATAGACATTCATGGGAACAAAACGCTCTCCGCAAATATTGGAGCAATGCTGAATAGAGAGCTCACATCCTAACTATTTTTTCCCTCTAGGAAGTATTGCCTACGCCATACGGGATAAAGGGAGAATGTGTTAAAAGTTATTCCGGGATGTTGGGATAGATGCACTGTCGCCATGGAAACATGCAGATCCCCCCTACCACTCCCTTAGCCATGCCATTCTAGAGGTGCCAAGCAGCGGGTGCCATGTCATCAGGGTGTTATGCCGTTCTTCAGCTGTATGTTCGGCTGCCAGTGCATCAGATACCAAGAACAAAGCAGCGCTCCATTCTCGGAGTACATGCAGGGTCGAGGCCGCCATTTTGGGATGGCTGGCGCATGCATTGAATACTTAAGTGAAAACCGCAGGGAGGACAGCAAAATCGAGCTCCCTCCTTCCTCCTCCCACTTTGTGACAAAACCACTGCTTTAAAGAAATGTATAAATCCAACTTAATGTCATTGCCATATGTCATTTGTCTTATACACACAAAGTCTTGGGGACTTTAGTGAATTTTGTGATCCCACAGTAAAAGGAAAGAAGACTTTAGTGAGTCCTTTGTGTGGCTTCTGATGGACAAGTTTCACAGGGACTTTCCACTGCGAATGTCCCCTAATGACTAAGCAGTATTTAAATAACACCCTAGGGCAGAATAATTATAGTATTCCTGCATAATTTAGATAGTGCCACTGTTACACAAACACAGGGGGCAGGGTGCCTATCCCACTTCTCTGCAAGAGAGTGATAAAATAAGGCAGATACAAGCAGGCAAGAGAAGAGCGAGTGGGGAGAAGAAAGAGAGACGCAGGTGCTGGAGGCAGCCCTGTTGTGAAGGAGAGGACACATGACAGCTGGCCTGTCACACAATGACTTATTCTTTAGCCAACACACACACACACACACACACACACACTCACTCACCTCTTTCCACCAGTGGATACTGTGCATCATCTGTCCCTTTGGTGTGTAAGTTACTCAATGAAACAATAGTAAAGAACTAAAACAACTCTTTATTGCTTTACAAAAAAAGTTACAGCGGTACATCAGAGAGCATTACAATATTACGTTGGCGATGAAGACATTCCATTTGGAAGCAAAGTTGACTGACAGTGAGAAATAAAACTACATTGGCTGGGAGCATCTGTAGTCTCAATCTCTAGCTTGCAACATATTTCTGTTTTTGATCATCTAAACCAGTAATACTGGTATATTATACACTATACCATTGGTTTTAAGAATGTTAGAAATCAACATCTAACAAACATCGAGTGGGTTTCTCAGGTAGTAGTGTGATGGATAAATACAACAGGTTACAGTTAGTTTTTTTTTTTTTGCTTTTACATAGCTAATATAGCTCTCACACCAGCCCAGTGCTGGTTTTAGTCACGCTAGGAGGCATGCTTATATACAATATATGTAGTACTGATTTTACACAGTTTCAGAGGGCACCAGATACAAGGCTGAGAATTCTCCCCATCTGCTGGCAGAGAGATTAAGCGCAAGTAAAGAGCTGATCACAGGACAACTATGCCATTCCCTCTGTGCAAAGCAGAGCAGAGTCGAGTCTGCTGTCACTGTACATCCTGCTTGTGAGAACTGAAGAAAAGTGTTTGTAGAGAGTTCACACGTTCTCAGTGAAAGGAAATAATTGCTAAGCCAGGCAACGCCCCAGGAAGAAAACGTACGAGCAGATATTCAATCAAATCATGTAAAACCAACAGAAGAAAAAAAAAATCCACAAAACATATAAATCAAAATTAAAATCATTACATGGCAGTGTAACGCTTCAATCACTCCGTCCATTCCCAATAAGTACTGCATAGTCACACATCCGGTAACCAATGCTTTTTGTTGACGAATTTCGTGATTCCTTTCAAAATACATTTCTGTGCTAAATTACACATTACTACTTTGTTCAATGTAACAAGTGCAGTCATTATCACCTTTGGCTCTACCGTATTCTGATTCACTAGACAACGAACATATGAACAATTATAACAGAATCATAAATAAATTAAATACAAAATATATTGCATTGTTAACTTCAGCAAAAAAAGAGGTTCAAAACACCAGGTCATAAAGAGAAAAGTAAAACAGATCTATCAATTACACCAGAAAACTTACTGCAGGCAAAACAATCATCAGCAGCTTGGCAATTGTCAATATTGAATATACATCAACATCAAAATACTCCCCAGAAAGAGAAAATTACAGTAAATACTTCTTCAGCTGTACTTTTCAAGCAGGTTAATGTTAATCCTAAATCTGGTAACACTATGTCGACAAGACTTACCACACTTGTATTGTACAATACATTCACTAATGTTGAAAGAAGGCATTAAAAAAAATGAAAGGCTCTGATAGATGCTTTTAGGGCGCTGTATAAGAATCAAAACATGAACATGGTTCTGAGAAGACCTGATAGCTTACTCTTCCTTCAGTTTAAAGTACACAAGGAATGAAAAAGTAAAAGAAATATTAAAGGTACATAGGAGGCTGCAAGAAAAATGTTTTCAGAGTTTTCTATACTAACATTTTTCCAGATGCCAAAGTAAAGAGAGGCCATAGAGACAAAATATCACACAAAACCAACAGAACTAATGTTTTCAGTATGGCACCATTCAACAACTGGCAACAAACTTTACACATAGCACCACAGTGACCAATGTGAAAATCCACTCAGCCTGAAAAACAAGCCTTCATGAAATTAGAGAATTGTAAAATAGCTCCTCCAACTGTACACTATGTGCCCCTTCAATAAATAAATAAATACTTCTGCCCTTGTACCTGTTTTACAAAATGCTGCACTAAAAAGAAACATTTGGTGTGTTAAATATGTGATGACCATGGTCGCACCTGGGACAGCGACAAATTGCTTTCATTGTCAATTAGTCTATCGATTTTGATTAATCATTTAGTCTATAAATTGTCAAAAATGACAATCCCAAAGTGAGGTCTTCAAATTGCTTCCTAAGCCAAAGGAATGAAAAAAAAAAAGTTTTCACTTTATAATGAGTGAAACAGAGTGCAGTAAGTAAATCTTAGTATCTTAGTGATCTTAGTAAATCTGTAATGAGCAGATGTTTGGATTTTTTGTGATAGGACTAAAATGATTAATTGGTTACTGAATAATTCGATGGACTAACTGATGACTTGACTCATCGTTGAAGCTAATGAGACTTCGGCGGCAGTGTGATGCAAAATAAGCCATGCAACCAAAATCAACCTCAACCAAGTGCTACATTTTTGTGTATGTGTGTGTGTGGTCTGAAGGTGAGCAAGGTGCAGGTCGTGTGTGTCTACCAGTGGAGACTGTCTTCCAGAGTGCATGTGGTGATAGCTATATATAATTGAGGGTGTCTGAAAGTGTTTACTTGTGGTCCCCAGGACTGCAGCCCAGTGGGTGCATGTGTGTTTTTAGAGGATGAATATCTTAATAACTCTTTGAATGATCTTTCCACATCCAGGACAAGGAGCCTGGAATTTGTGCAGCCTCCTTGCACAGGGGAAGCATGTCAGCAGATGAGCGGTACGTCCATGTATTATATTTCCATTTCGTGGCCGCACTCGACACAGCTTACACGGCTCCATCAAGGCCTCAGGCTTAAACTCAACCTCCATTCCCAGACTTTCCTGACTCTCCCCTCCTGAGAGCTGCTCATCCTTGGGCAAGCCAGCAGGGCGGGGCCCCTTGCCCTTCCCCATACCCATAGTGGGCAGGGGTCGGTCGGGCGTAGAGTGGGAGGGCAGGATGACAGGGTCAGACACCGTCCTGGTGCAGTCTGGGACGTCAATACCTGTGTCACTGTCATCTTCCTCATCATGGGTAGCGAGAGAGCTGCATGCTGGGATGTCAGGGACAGAGAGGGAATGGGCAAGTCGAGGGACATCTTTGTACCAGTTCTTACGTAGGGCCCAGCAGCGAACACAGTACCTCTGAAGAGGAGTGTTGAACTTCCTGCACTCTGTGCACTGCCATGCATCCTACGGGATAAGGTTAATACAAAGTCACAAGTCTACATCTTCAGCAGACCAACAGACACAACCTTAGACTAGGATGTACAAAGGGAACGAAAAGTAAGAAGGAAAAGCACATGGTGATACAGACCTGTGTGGAGATCTCTGTGTCAGTGTCATCACTCAGACACTGGGAGTCTTCGTCTGGCTCCTCCTGCATCTAAATAAATATCAGACATTTGATCAGATCAAATTTTCCTTATTTTTGTTGGTGCAAGACATTTACTTCCTTTGGAAAGAATCAATTTGGAAAGTGAGAAAGATTGATGAGATGAAAATGGTGGAAGAGCATAAAATTAAAAAATCAATGTATTTTATTGGCTCGCATGAGCCTGACTGGGACTAATAAAGACATTAGGCACAAAATCCTACCTCTCTATCTGCCTTCTCCTCTTTCCCTGCTCCCTCATCCTCCTCAGGTGGAGCCTCGCCTTCTCCTCCGCTTCCTTCCTCCAGCGCAGCCTCCTTCATTTCCACACTCACCTGCTCACTCTCGCCCTCAGTCAGGAACCACAGGTCATCCGTGGTGTCTGACACGATGGCTGTGTCCTCCTCCTGTGCAGGGGACAGCTAACACCTCAGTCAAATCACCACTGTTTCACTCTTAATTGGTGAATGGTTTTATCCCTTTAATAACATAAGCAATCAAGTCTGCGGTTGGGGGTTGAAACCAGATCCAGCTTTCATTTACTCTTAATCCTGTATTTTTTGGTAAGGCAGAATTTCTAAACGACAATTTCTGAACAACATGTGTGGCTTCTTACTTGGTTTGTGTGAATGTCAGTTGAGCCATTGCTCCTCCGGCTGTAGTTACTGCGTAGATTGCCCAGAAACCACCATGGCAGGCCAGAGAGGTCCCACTCATCGAGAGTAACATCCAGCTTGGGCCGTTTGCAGACTGACCGTGGAAGACCTTCAAGAGAATCTGAGGAGGACAGCCAGGGTTAAATTCAGCATTATGAAACTGAAAGTACTGCTCATCAGTTTAGGACTGGCAGACTTACTTTTGAAGCCATTGAAAATATAGCATAGCAATAACATTTTCTAATTTCATTATCACGAAAAAGATGCTTATTTGCATTTTAATCATAGCAATGGTACCACCATTTTATCATGCACTCAAATATGAGAATATATGCTTTACACTGCTGCCTTTAAGACTTTAATGCCAATGTCAGTCAAGCACATTGCTGTACACCAGTATGCCAGTTGCTGAACAGGAAAAGGTTAGAGGAGGTAAGAGTACTAAAGGCAGAGCAGTTTGCTTGTTTACCTTCATCTGGCTCCCGAGGTCGTCTCTGGGAGGGGGTCTGCAGGAGGAGGGGCCTAATGTTGCCAGCCTCCAGCCCTGCTTTGGACACACCTCCACACACCTACATAAGGCAGAAAAAGTGGAGAAGAGAAAATTAGAACACAGAGCAATGACTGGGCACGTAGAGGACTCGCAGCTCCATCTCAAGATGGCCTCTGGGTGGGGAGTGGTGGTACAGGGACTGGGGGGTTGGGCAAATCGGGGACGGGCCAGTGGGGAGGGAAGGTAGGGTAAGGTCAAAATCATGTAGGACATGGAGAACTGGAGCATTTATTTATTGTGTGCAGGTGAGGAAAGAGACAGACACAGAAAGGACAGTCTGTTAACACAAAAATGAAACCCATGTGGAAAGGTTTGAAGATACCAGTAGAATTGTATACTATAGAAACTACATAATTAATCGTAATAGAAAATTCTAGTAAGATGTATCCTACATGAGGAAATAAAATGGGCAGAGCAAGGCACAGGTAACATATAGGGGGATATGGCATTCAAAACAATATTAAGTGGCCCTACAGAGATTAATTATTTATGGGGAAACATCGACATTGATTTTGAACTTTTGAAAACCTTTTTACATGGGAGGAAAAACAGAAAAACAAATTCTATTTCTGAGAAATTTGGTTATTGGTCACCACTGCTGAATCACAAACATCAGTGAATTTAAAAACCATATTCTAACTCCGATATGAAATTTGACGGCATCCTCAAGTGTCTTCAAAAACATGCAAAAATTAGTTTTAACTAAGTAGATTGACAGAGAGAGCAAAGACAGAAGAAAATCTCAGTGTAGCCCAGTAATGTTGCAACCTACAGGAGGGGTACCTAAGGGGCATAAGTACTTTGAGTGGTGGTTGGAAGGTAGTGGGCAAAGGGGTGTAGGAAAATTGGGGTGGGTGGAGAGGGGAAAGGATATTTAAGGTTTAGGGTAGTCTTTGGGCCTGTGTTTGGATCAGGAGCTGCGATCCCCCAGTTCGGGACAGAGAAGAGAACTCTGTGACAGACAGAGACAGTGACTCTGCCCCCCCATCCACTGGGTGGAGCTGGTGGGTCACACGGCAGGATTATGAATACCACCAGACCACACCAAGGATGGGGTTGTACAGAGACGGTGCCACTCTGTACAGATGGACACAGACGGAGACAGCAGCCGTGACCGTCACCTCATTACAAACAAGCCCACAGGAGCTCAGACTACATTCTAGACAAATTCTTAGTGAACTGGGTCACACCAAGAATTAGTAGTTTCCATGCAGCAGTTTCTTGGTTGTGCATTACTACAAAAAATACTGCCGCAGCTTCACACTGAGCATGCAGGTCATGTTCCTGTGTATTCACAAGGGTTGTGTGTGGTGAGGTGACAAAAGGCCGGGCATCTCTGTTTCTCCTGAGCACCATGCTTCAGCTTTACCTGACCGCGATCCTCCACTCCGCCCTCTACACACTCACGGCCCACAGAAAGATTCTCTGCAGCGTCTGCATTTCAAATGAGACACAGTAACAGACAAAGGACACCCCCACCCTTTAATTATAGCACACTGCTTCTTTGATACACTATCACTAATGTAGACCCAACTGGAAAATGACACAGTCGTCCAACCCAAAAGCCCATCTCTTGCAGAGATGCACACACTGTAACAAGCACACACAAAGTATGGAAGTAGAAAGCAGATTTTAGGATATACAGAAGGACGAAGGAGAAGCATGGCCTTCTCCTTGCTGTGAAGTAAGATAATCGTCATATTACCAGAGCTCTTCAATTCAAAACATATCATGGTAGATGCAACTGAATGAACAGTCATTCAATTCATCGAACACAAGGGGAAGAGAAAAAAGACAAGGATCAATCTCAAATAGGCACAGTTATACCAAATGCTAACTAGACTAATAGCCATATTCACATTTTACATATCATCTGCCTATTACCCCGTGACAAAATAATCAAGTTGATAATTCTGCCAAAAATATGCATAAAACAGTAAATGAAGGCAAGCCTTACCAGCAGAGTCAAGCACAACCACGTACTTCTTGAGCATTTCATAGACTGGGCTGTAAAATGAAAAGTCTGAATTTAATATCTAATTCCTCATTTATAGGCATGATGAATTAATAAGACAGTGATGAACAGACATTCCATCTTTGTCTGTGTGTTTACCTGGGGTTTTTGACAGAGAAGCTCTCCACTTCCAGCAGCTCTCCCAACGGGTCATCCTGACAGTGGACGATGTGCTGTCTCTGTTTGTCATATAGTTGCTTCCCCATGATGTACTGCCCCAAATAATGCATCACCTATACAAATTAGGGGATGTTTGTTACTGACAGGTTCCTACACGGTACATTATGACCTATATTAGAAACTCAATTTAGTAGACTCCATTACACCCTAGGATGGGCAGTTAAGCAAGCTGTCTCCACAAGCATCATGTTAGGAGCTAGTGTATCTCGCAATTACAGACTTCAAAAACAGACTGTGCCCCAACTGGAATTCATGACAATCCTTACAGCTCACCTCTTTGAGCGTGAAAACATCTTCCTGGGCTCCGGCAACACGCAGAATCTGCAGGAGAGGCGCTCGGGGTTGCACCTAGAATAAATATGCGCCATAGTGCTATTGCTCAGCAACTTGTGTGAAGGGCGTAATGCGTTTAATACCACAGCCATAAGATCTGTACTAGTTTGTAATCACTCTTACCTGATTTCCCTCTCCAGGTAGTGTCCTGCATGATGAACTTGATGTCGGTTGTTGGGCTGATAGGGAGCTCATAGTAAATGAACAAAATCTGAAATCCAGGATAATGCATATGAGACAACCTTTTCTTTAGTATCATCGAAGGATAACGCTATCTTATTTTGCCACGTTACATTGTTGTTGGCCTATCTAATTTCTTTGAAGCTAAACTGCGCATTTCAAACGAGATGACACTGCATGGCTAACGTTACAAAAGCCTGGATGCAACTGTTAGACCACTCCACCATTATTGTTCCTCAAACCGAAAGGAAAGTCTCTGCCCATATCTTTAACCAACAGTTAGCGACCCCTGAGCTCTTGACAAGGTACACTGACGTTATGTAAATGAATGTAATGTGGACAAACTCCCAATGGATTAGTACAACTGTTAACAGTTGCGTGTAAGCAGGAACGTCTGGGGAATTTTAGCAGGTGGCAAATCTAGCTAACGCTAGCACGAGCAAACGTGTTAGCTAACGTAACGAAATAAGCTAACGTTCGCTAACTTAGCTAATGGCAGAGCGATACGCCCGTTGCAAATGAACTCACCTTCGTGAATTAGCATTACTTCGGGGTTGCTACATTGTTCCAGGTGTATTGTAGCCCTAACAGCTATATGACAACTAAATACACAAACAACACGCAGGCATCTCAAAAGTAACACTAGCTGACAGTTAAGTAGTTTGCTAGCTGGCCTAAAAGATTCAAAATGATGTTGGTTGCACAACTTCCGGGTACAGAACTACATCAGCAGACTGTGGCGCTCCCTACCGTCAGACACATGGACCTTCTACTGGACTGACCAACGAATGGACGGCATGTTTTTTGATTTAATGAATACATTATTTATAAAAAAATAAAAAATAAAAAAAAAGTTGAAAGAGTATTAATTAATTGTATGCAAATGCATGTATGTGTATTAAAGATACTGTAATCTTTCATTCATTTAATGCATTGGTTTTGTTCCATTTAAGCAAAAATTGAAATATTAATATGCTATGGAACAGCCATACATGTAGCATGTAATCAAGACAAACAAGATGGAATGGAGATCACATGTAATGACACGTAGTGACAGTTTACAACAATTAGATGTATGAGGAGGCAAAAATGCAACTTTTTCACAGATCTGTAGATACAGTGCAACAATAAGTCATTGAATCCTTTAGATAGCTGGGCTTGTACTTACTGACAGTTGTGTAAATAAAGAAGCATCAAGCATAGCCCTGACAAACATAATTTGCTTTCATATCAGATAAAGTCCAACAGACAGTCCTTGAGAATATGCCTCTATATTAGGCCAGCTTATTTCTATAGCTTATTCACTGGGGTAATATTGCCTCTGCTGGAGAAAAGATTCGACCATAAGCCCTGCACATGTGTCAAAGTTATTTTGCAGATAATAAAGAAATGATAGCCGGCCAACATCCTATATAAACTAATGTAACACAGTGTGGGGAAAGGTTGTGAGTCAATGCATAATAAAGTTTCTGTTTTTTTTATGGCCACCACACATATTGAACTGATAATCAAGTCTGTTATAGATATTTCACAACATTTGTGATATTATTTAGTACAAAACATCAGACAGTTCAAGTAAAAAATGGGGTTATCGTCATTTTCATACTCATATTTTGCTGGGCAAAGGTTTAGTTTGCTTGATTAAGTTTCAATTCAACTTAATAAAACTAAACAAAAGTGCTTTGGCAATAATTCAAGTCTCTCATTTTCACCACACATACAGGGGAGTATAAGCTGTTATTCATATGAAGCTGCACTGCTAAAAATTAGTTTTCATTTTATACATCTTCACAATAGGATTGTATCTTGCAATCTTGACAGATTACATAAACTATTTCATTGACAGCAGACCTAAACACTGAGCTAAACTATTAATGAATATTTTCTGCTTGGATGTTGCCATAAAAAGTTGGGTCCCATCAACTACTACACTGTAATACTAAACAAATTTTACAAGTCCATTGTCCAGGGTCTTTGTACGTCTTTGTATCATGCATCATGATACAGATATGAAAGGCCATCTCTTCTCAGGTCGGCATGAAAGGAAACATGCTGAGGGTGACAGAACTCTTATTCAGACTCACTGGTCTTTATAGAACTTTTTGTGACAGAAACAACAAAAGCTCTCCAGGGACGCCGGAGAGTTTCTTGTGCTCTCCACCAGCTTGTCCCCTCCCCCAACCACCAGTTCCCCTTCTGCAGGAGCCTCAACTGGAACAAGGAAGCGATGTGAGAGATGGCCGCTGCTGCTGAGTCCTGCGGCCACCAGGGCACAGCGAGATGTGAGCACATGGAGAAGCAGATGTTAACTGGCATGTGGGAGGAGTAAGGGTGCCCAGGCATCATGGAAGACTGCGTCTTACATAGGCTGCTTAAACTGAGTCTTGAAGAGCCTTGGGGGGGAGGGGATCTCCTAAGTCTCCAGCTATTCTAAGAGATCCTATGAGGGGACACAAATGATAGAAAATAGTTAATAGATATTCTCTCAGCTCTAGTCATTCATATGACATTGGAAGAAATGGACATATGTGTGAGATACCTGATCTGAGTCATCGTGGTACTGTGCTTTTCCTGTCTCCATGTAGTGTGCGTCAACATCATCCACTCCCTGTATCCCATTAGCCTCAACATGCTCCCTCATCACAGAGTAGCGGTGCACAAGGAACCTGAAGAAGAAATTATTGAATACATATATGTCTCTGTGCCTCTGTAGGGGTGTCATGATATCAGAATTTTAGTTGTTGATACCAATACTAGTGAACGCTATTCTCGATACCTGGTACTATACAATGGCAACAACAGAAATCCATTTCAGCACATACACTTTTATTTAAAAGCTTTGTATAAACATTAACAAGCAAACAGGGTCTCAAGTACTGTATGTAAACATACATGTATTAGAATAAAAAGCTGAGTTAAAGAGTGAGGTAGCAAGTTGCGTTGATATCAAAAGCACTAATATTGGTATCATTTTCAAAATGTTGGTATTGACTTAGTACCAAAGTATGGATTCTTGTGACAGCCTTAGTGAGTGCAGATGGTGAACTGACCTTCCTCCACAGACATATTTCTTGACCAGCCAAACGCCCGCAACAGCACTCATCAGTAAGATCGCTATGACAACGACCACTATGACAGCAGTGTGCGGCGAACTGATTTCAGTCTATTAGAGTGCCAGAAAGAGAAAGGGAGAGAGACGAGCAATTAGATGAAAGAGAACATACAGTTTCTCAGCATATCACAGAGCTTCAATCAATAAGTTTGAAATCATTCACATAACGAGAGATTTCATAGATATTTTGTCTCTCAGTCATTAATGAGTTCACATAAGACAAGCAGGATATCACGCATGTAATGGCATAAGTGAGATTATCCTGCTCACTCTTGAAATGTCAGTGACATCAAGATATATGATCTTACAGAAATCCACACGATACAACATGTCACCAATCAAAATAATGAGGTGGAAAGCCAGACTCAGAAATATCCATAACCAGCTTGATTATCAAACTTCATATCACCTCACAGCAAAATCAGTTCTCATTGGCTATGGACTTTCTCTGCTTTTGGAATGAATTTCTACAAACCACGGGACTCTGCATGTGTCAAGTCATAAACATCTGACATGTTTGATATTTTTTTTGGTGGGGTTTGGATCACTGTGCAACTCAATTCATGTGGTCAAGATTGAGTCAGAAAACCACGTATGTTACGACATAATCTCTGTAAACCATCGATTCAAATCAAGTCTTCAATCGGGATTTCCTCTCCAACGCCAATCTGGTGCAAACTGAACAGAGGATCATCTAGTGTGAGCTATACAGCTGGAGACACACTGTAAGACTTTTTATAAATTCTGGCTGGGTTTGAAAAGGACCTTTATCCGACTGTTTCTCATAGTGAAAGCAGAACTGACCAAAGACTTTGGATGGAGGGTGTTACTAGTGCACATCTTCCTCAGGTCAGTCTCCTTCCTGTCAGGCTGGAAGCCTTCCTCACACTGGTCTCCTGGAATCTTCCGGTAGCTTTACAGTGCAGAAAAAGAGACAGAAACACATGAAAGACAAGACTGAAACAGATTAACAAGGCATGGGAGGACGAGAGAGCCGAAAGATCAAAGACAGAGGCATGCCAATGATGGAGGGAGGAAAGAGGGAATGAGAATGAGAAAGATGGAGGATAAGAACATAGCGATCCTCACCCACTGGTCTGTAATTGCTCTGTTGTCCCATTTAAGCAGAACTCCAGAGGACGGCCCTTCATCTCTTCCTGCTCCACACACTCTGAACTGTTCTGTGGCCGGTAGTATCCAAAGTCACTGTGGGAACACGGACACACAAGACCTGATTTATCAAGGGTTTGCAGGGCTTTTTTATGTGCAAATGAGACAAATGGCATCTGTCCTTGATTTACCATGGTGCTGCAGCGCAAGTGGCACTGCTGCAAATTGTATGCACAGCCAAATGCATATATATTTTAGGGTGTTCGGATGTAGGACTGCAAAAATATGTCAGGAGAGAATTGAAATTTGTCCTGAATTACTTGATGCTCCTTTACAAACCGATTTGAAAATTCTATAAACCCTTTGAAAACCCACTGGGTAAACTCAAAAATGCATAGCAGTCCAGCAGAACACACGACTGTTTTCCTTATTTAATGAAAAGATGACCTTTAGGAGATATGCACAGTCTGCAAATGCAATGACACAAGCCAAAAACAATGATGTATGATGTCTGGTATCGCCTCCTCAGCGTCCCTCATGGCCACGCCAGATACAGAATGTAGAAACGACTTTACCTGCTATTTGGACACTTCACTCACCTACACAGAGTCCAAGAGGGAGATAAAAGGACCAGGGACCTACCAGTGATAATCATCCAGTGTACAGGGACAGGGAGACAGCTGCTTGATGGCTGTGTAGTCCCTCCCATTCCAGCAGACAGAGTCTTTCCTCAGGCGTAAGAACCGCTCCTTATAGCCCAGCACACAGCCGTCATTAGGATCACTGGGGTCTGCAGAGTGGGCCAACCATTGGACATAGTCCTCCTCCCCACCTACACACACATGTACCAGGGTGTTTGCATGCGTCAGAGAGTTAAGAGAGTAAAAATACATTTTAAAGCCTTTGCAAGACAGGTTTTTGAAATTTGAGACTGACTTATGGACAAATCAGTTCTGTCTTATATAATTAACTATTGCAGGTAAGTATGAATGTAAGTTTTATATATTGGTTCAGGTAAGTACTTAACAGAAATATGTTGGAGAGCAAGGTAATAAGTGTAACCATAACCTTTTGTTACTATGATTTTTTTTCCCACAGCACTCAGGACAGGTTAGGTTTTTCTTGGATTTCTCTCTGCAGGTATAAACTGTATAAACTGAGCTGGATTAATCTACAGTAGGCATTTCCCAACAGGTAAGTGCAGCAGCTAAGTAAAGGTAGTGTTAGTTTTAGCTTTAGGCTTAGAGTTTTATAATATCAGAGATGTTGACTCTGACGCAAAAGAACTTGATTCATTTTGACAAAAAGTGAAATGAAATTGATAATATAATCTGATGAAATGTGTTCAAATTCAGACCTCACGATTTCAAATTGAAAGTCGACCTCATATATACCACACATGCCTGATGTTACACCAACTGAACAACCTCTCCTTTTATACTCACAGTCTCTGTTGAGGAGCTTTCTGAAATCTATGGTGGTGACCACCCATTTACTGAAGTCGTTCCTGTAGCCCCACAGGCTGACGTTCATGGAGCGAGAGCCGGGCTCGCTGTCCATCCCACTGAAGTGAAGGGGATTGTTGGTAAAGTTATACACATGCCAGCACCGACCCTCATCTGTTGAAAACCTGCAGGAGTGGGAATGACAAATGGACTGTAAGAATATGAAGGCAACCCCATGTGATATGAGCGGCTCTTGACTCATACTGATGAAACCAAGAACACAAATAATTAGTATAATAAAATATTTGAATGATTAAATTAAAATTACGATTGGTCAGCAACAGTGATCAAACAGATTTAAGGACAAACAGCTTTTACTTTATTTTGAGATTTTAATAGGCATCTATTCAAACAGCAAAGGCATTTTTTGATCTGTACTAATTTGTTATGAACATGTCTATAAAACAAACAACTTTCTTTTGATTTTTAATTAGAAGACAAAATTGGCCAAGCTTTGCTGTACTTCCATTGTTTCCAATTTTTCTGTTACTAGAAAAACTTGAAAAGATTAGGTGTGTGTGTAATCATTTAGGTGATATTCACAGATACAGGATTTGTGGTGTGAGAGCCCCCTCCCTCTGCTCGCTCCCCCCCTTACTTGATCTGGTTGACAGGTGAGGTGGTGTGTTCCACAGCCACCAGCAGGGCTCCAGAGTCCAGGATGGCGTACTGATGAGGGCCCCTGAGGGCCAACAGCCATGAGTAGCCCCCGTCATCAGATACATACACATCAGGGGAAAGCACTGACTCTGCATCTCCAACACTGCCTGCAGGGAGGGAGGGAGGAGGCATTTCACCAGGATGCACATTTGAAAAAACAAAACAAAACACAGTATGATCATGTATGTCACAGGATCTTTGCGTGCCGGGTTCCCACTCTGTGTCAAATGTAAAATTTCCTAACATTTCCATGACCTAAATGTTGCATTTCCACAATCTATATGAACATTGTTTTCTTGCCTTAAAAATTTTAAACACAGAATTCAGAGGTCTTATTAAAGTTTCCTTATCTGTTTGAACAAAAAAGCTACTGTGCATTCAGTGTTTTATTTTCTGGACAGGGTAGATGATATGAAAATAAATATTATGTTTGGTGAATAACTAGTTACTGGTTTCTTTAAATTGAGGCCGGAAAAATTCCGAGACGGGCAATGAGTTGTCCTTAAATTTCCAAACTGTGGGAACTCTGTGTGTGTGTGTGAGTGTGAGTGTGTGTGTGTGTGTGTGTGTGTGTGTTACCATGAGCAATAATGAGGCCAACAGCGCTGGCCTGTGAGAGAGGCAGCAGGGGGACATTCATCTTCATGGTGGTGCTGTAGGAGGCATGGATGTGCAGTCTGCACTGTAAACACAGAACAACGACACACACTGACAACATCGCCCACTGCAGAGACACACACTGTGTAATGATGAGGAATTACATTTAAACTGGGAACAATGGTGCAGGGAAAAGCATTTGTAGGTTTTTGTAACATATGATTCTATGTAATGGCAAGTGAGTGAGCATTTCTGTGTGTCTGTGTGTGTGTGTGTGTGTGTGTGTGTGTCTCACTCTGTCAGGCCTGTTGGTCATGGTCTCTGTGTCACAGCGGCTGTTCTGTGGTTTGCGTAGCGTCTGCCACTTTGCCCCTTGGTCAAAGGTGATCACTGTCTCGACTGTGCCCTCTACAACAGGACGAGATGAGAAGTCAGGCACATTTACTCTATTTACCTAAAATACAAAAACAAGATATTTCCCATTTACCCCTTGTGTAATCTATTTATCCAGATAGTTTCTGTGTGATTTGGTGAGGTTTCCAGTCTGCCGCAGCCTCCCCGGTCTCCCACACCCCTATACAATGGGACTGGATGGGTATTTGTTTGTGGAGCTCAAACCATCACAGATTTAAACATGAAAAACTCAACAGCCACTTTACCAAAACAATGACAGGAAATAGTTCACAACAAAACTCCCCACCCCACATTATGTTGGGTATCCATGTCATTGTTTTTGGCTGAGTTGAGTTGAGTTTTTCATATGTGAATTTTTGACAGTTTGAGCTCCACAAACAAATACCCATCCAGCCCCATTGTTTTCAGGTGCCAGGAGACAGGGGAGGTTGCGGCAGCCTGGAAACTTCGCCAAATCAAACATAAACTATGCAGATGGGTACACTGCACCAGGGGTAAGTGGGAAAATATCGTTTCTTTTGTACTTTGGGTGAAATGTTTCTTTAAAAGCAGTAAGTACTCCCTGTTGAACACAAGATTTTATGGCATGCAAAAATGACCAACGTAGGGAGTGAGTTTATAATCAAATGCAATTTCTTTTGCAATCTTCTGTAATTAGATGGAGAGATGAGGAAATCCTAAGAAAAAACAAAAACATGTTGACCAGATCTTTTCTCGCAGCTTTGCGGTGCGCTGACCTACCCTCTGTGAGTACGCTGCTCATGTAGACCCCTCTGAGCGAACTGATGGTGGTGAAGTCGCTGTCGCTCCCTGTGGTCGTATAAAGATGGCGCTCCAGAGACTTGGAGAACACGGTTCCTCTGTCATCTGACACGTAGATGGTTCCGACCCCAGAGTCTGTTCCACACCCAGACAGGATGGGAGACGATGCATACCCAGGTTTATGTTAGTGTATCATAGGTGTGAAGAACTATGTTGTGACCAGCAGCTGCACAGAGCACCTTAATAGCACCTTTGTAACCTGAGTGCATTATTGTTGAATAATTGTTGAATTGTCATGCTGCTATGAAGCGTCTCAGCCTACATCATGTGGACCATTGTTAATCATCATTATCATCGTCAGCAATCACCGATGTAATAATAATCATAATCATCATCATCATCATCATCATCATCACTGATTCTAACCTCCAGGGTCGTCCACGTGCATGAACACCATGTCCTGATTGGCTGTCAGGATGGAGTAGAACTGCTCATGGTTGACTGTAGGAAGCTGAGCCATGTTCCACACATCACCTCCATCCACTGACACATGGATCATTCGCTCAGTGCCCTAACACACACACACACACACACACACACACAAAGACACAGACAATCAAACAGACCGATTAAAGAAAACATTCAGGATAATACAGCAAATAAAGATTCAATATCTTCACTGATTCATTCACTCTTCTATTCACTATTAATTTGGTGTGCAGATGAGACAATGTATGTAAATAAATGTATCCAGATGTGCACTATTCAAATTAGCAAATTCATAGGCATGACAAACAAGTGAGTTTATATATTCAGCTGTGCAATGTCAGCTATTCTTCCTATCACATGTACAGATGGAGGTAACATATAGACAAATATGTGCAAATTTGCATTGTTAGCATGTTAACATACAGAGATGTGTCCACAAATATGCACCCGCTTTTATCTCAAACAGTTCACACAAACGCATGCTGAGATTTTTAAGGGAATGGCAAATTATCTGCACATGTATGCATTTTACACAGCACACGCAAACCTTGAAATGTACATTCATACACACACACACACACATACGCACACACATACAGTCTTACAGAGGAAAACGCACACTAAGACATTCAGTCACAAACCACAAGCACAGACCCAAACACACTCATAAACATACCATCCCAGTCATGATGGAGGCGAAGACGAAGCGTCCTCCCAGTACGAAGGAGAAGACCCTTGTCGCGATGGTCTGGAAACTTCTCCCATAATCCCTCGTCCTCATCAACTCCAACGCTCCTTTATCATCTGACAAATGGAAGGCGGGGTTGTTAGATGTGTTGATTATTCTCTTATTCTATTCCAATAAACTGCTGTAAAGATGCTGTGTTGTTTTCACTCACTGCATGATCCATTGGAGTTACTGGTAAAGTAGATACTGTTCTTTGGACCCCTGTGTGTGTGAGAGGGAGAGAGAGAGAGAGAAACAGAGAAAAGAGGAAGATCTAATTTATTTCAGTGCTCACATATTGGGATGGTGGAAGGTTGTCTGAGTTCAGGTCTAAATCCTGTTTTGGAGATCGCACAGATCACAGATTACGGTTGTGGTGGCCTCTAAGAGCTGTATGAGCTGCGCGAGCGAGGCCTCCGCGACCCCAGGCTCTCCTCCAAGCCCTCTGGCACTGCTGGCTGCCAAAGGGGAGGGAGGTTTTCACATTGCTAAGATTTTGCTGGTTCAAGGAACGTGGGATGAATAAGAATGCTGTTGCTGAGTCATGATTCGGTCTGACAGCAGTCTCGGCTCGC
>OMLF01013078.1:0-17370 GCA_900302615.1 Holocentrus rufus | reverse complement strand
GGAGTTGAATACCAAGCAGATTTACGTTGGCCGGCGTAGGTCAGGAAGTTTGCGTGTGTGCAGAGGTGCCGGTGGGCTGCTTGATTAAGGAGGCAGTGGCGGTCTAAAGAACAAAGTGAAGGTTTTATTAAGGTCACAAAGTAACTTTATAACTCCCTATTAGTGCACGGCAGGCCGGCTTATGGAGATACAAAGGGCAGATCGATCGGCATCGCAGATGGAGCAGCGCCGGGGCGGAAGCCGGCGGAATTAGCTTTGATATGTGTTATCAATCAGCTGATAGGGACGGGCGAGCCGGGGAGAGTGGCTGCTAATGCGGCGCCGCGTGATGACACACCAACATGCGAGGCAGGAAGAATGCCGCGATCAGACCCCCCCTGCAACGGCAACCGCCATGACGGGACGGATGCATTCCTATAAATAATGTTTTTCAAGAAACACCAGCATGTGGTCTTGTGCCCCCTAAAGGGTACAACAGAAATGATTACATATGACGCCTCTGGGGAGAGAGAAAGAGACAGAAAGAGGGAAAAGTGAAAGAATAATAAGACGAAACGCTGTTGAGCTCATTATTTTTATTGCACTCCCTTCACCAGTTTCTCTTTGTAGCTTAAAACAACCTTTTCCACGTGCTATAGGATTGTTAATTATGCAGCCATATATAGGCTATAACTCCATATTTTCTCCAGCTTTAGAACTTTGCGCACTATTCATGGATGTTTGTGCGACATCAAAGCCGTTCTTTGTGCTGTTGCCAGCTGCTAATAGAGATAGTAAATGAAACATAACCAAATGATATGCATGGCGGTTTCTTTACCTTAATAAATTCACAGAGGGACTTGTGTATACATTTTACTTAGCCGCTACAAGTGCTGCCTTGTCTTTAATTGTGTTGGACTGCAGCAACAAGAGAAGAGACATAATCTATGCTGGGACGGCAATGGGAAATCTTTCTCGCTCCCTCGCTGTCTCTCACACACACACACACTTGCCTGCAAACTTTAATCATGTCCAACCACCAGATCAGACCAAAGAACCGCAGGAATAGGTAATTATATTAGAAAATAAGTACAGTCTTGAGGTCATGTTAGCATAGTAAAAAAACAGTCAGCGGGACGGGGAGTGCAGATCTGTTGGAGAAATCAAGAGGCAGAAAAGCTCCTGTGGGTCGGACGGTCATTCTTAAAGAAGGAATTAAAGAAAAAAGACCGAAGACAGAAGAGGGGGGAAAGGACGCAGTTTATCATGCAGCGCAATCCCTGGCTTACCTTAGGATACAGTATATTGTTTTCTCCACCGTCCATGTGTGTGTTGGAGGGGAGTTTACACAGTGTAGAGAACGGCCAGGTGTTTGGACAAGAGTGATGGCACAGACCACCCCAGTCAGGGTATGGACCGCCAGCTGCTTCCAACCAGGCTGCATTGTTTGTCCCATTCATCATGAGGAGGACACTGTTACCCTGTGAGTGCATGATAATCCTGCCATGCTTCACCCATTGAGCTGAAGATCGAAGGATAGAACCGCCAACAGCCAAATTCTTGCAGTATTTCCCATGGACATTTCAATCGTTTGACTCACTGGAGATTTTTGTTTTGCAGAGAATTTTCTGAAATAAGGACAAACTCTGTGAAGTTGATGTGAAATTATAATGAGCACACTGTTGTGACCATGGTAAGGTTAACTTACGGTTAAGATGATGCAAGTAGCAAAGATCAGGTTAAGGTTTTGAGAATGGCTAAATGAGAAAGTTTGTGATTAATATATCAGTAGAAAACTTCTTGACCTGACCCGGGCTCACCAGAATTGAAGGCACAGTAAAGCTACACACCCCTTCACTGCCCTGACCTCAACTTTACTTTCCATTAAAGTGTTTCAGAGTCAAACCGCTGCCTGTTTGTAGTCGGGTCTCCTCCATCATTACTTTGCAGTCAGTTTGCTAACTTGAAGGAGCTGTTTGTGCAATATCCAAAACACACAGCAAAGCCGCATTACAAGACTTGAAGCGAAACGCCTGGAGCGAGATTAGAGGCACAACTGACTTCTCTGCCCTCTCTGAAAAGACTGTTTCGGGCTCATCAGTCAGTCAGTCTCTACTGATTGAGTTTGTGAACCTACTTTGCCTGTAAGATGGGAGGATTTTGATGTTGCAGGTAAAGTGTTTTCAGTTACTGGGCGGGTGGCTCAGTGGCGACTGCTGCCGCCTCACAGCAAGAAGAATCTCAGCCCTGGTCCTGTATGTGTGCAGTTTGCATGTTCTTCACGTGTTCTTGTGGACTTCTTAGGTGAATTTGGAGATTGGCAATTGTTCAATTGTTGTTTCATATAATGATGACCTTTGGTATAATGCATATACAGTATATGGTAGTAAAGCCTTTTTAAACATGCTTGTGAAATGAACCTGCATTTCTACATTCAAGCTTTAACTCTATCTATCTATCTATATTATTATATTATTATCATGTGTAATGCAATGGTTCCTACAGCCTGCTTCCTTTGTGCATCACCTTATAGGTTGGTGTGTGTGTGTGTGTGTGTGTGTGTGTGTGTGTGAGTCTTCTGAGCCATGCTTGACCACATGGAGCGATGGTATTCACAGCACATTAGCCGGTCAGGGGTCGTCTTTTAGCCTTCGTGTTATAATAGAACTTTCTGCTCTTGTGCGCCCGTGCATGCTCGCGCATATGAATGTGTGTATGTCTGTGCAGGCGCGCTTGTATCCGCCGTCATATATAGGAAGGGAGTGGCATGTGCCTGGTTTGAATATGGACCCTTTGTTTCTCAATTCAAATTCTCAACGACTGTCCTTTCAAAATGTTTGGCGGCACCTGAACAATAATACGCTCTATTAATTGTAGAGAGATTGGACAGCGGAGATGAAGAGTATGGGAAGAATAGGTTTGCTGCTGTTGCCTGGTTACCACCGTCACGGCATTGACACCAAACAGCACCACCAGGAAGAAGTAGTTGGAGAGAAAGTGTCAGCTAATTAACTAATTAACCATTCTCCAAAATGAACACGTTAAAAATTGTCAGGAAAACGGAGCCTAGTCGGAGCAAAGGCCATGACTGCGCTGACCGCCCGAATCCCATCCCGACTTGTGCTTTCACACCTTTCACACTGGCTGTCTATTCTGTCTGAGAGGCTGAGGAAATACAGCATACAAGGTCGACTGTCCAATTGCCTTTGAAAAAAAGATGAGTCTCTGTATCGGTTAAGACCATGAAAGTCTTAAATGGCCAATAGTGTAAGAGCATCTATATCTGTGGTATGAAATTGAAGGAAATTAAAGACCTGAAGTTATGAGCCTTTGGTGAGCCTGGCTAGACAGAGATAGCTTTAATTGAGTGGTGGAATCAAACCGCCGCATCCGTGTGTGTGCATGCATGCGTGTGTGTCTCTGTTTGTGCAACGTGCGCCCGGGAAATCGAACATGCATGGCAAAAGTTCAAGTATGGAAATGCTGTCAATATGTGCTTGGTTTACACATTTGAACAGGTGTTAGCGCGGCGTGGAATAAAGGCGAGAACGACTTGGTTGTTCAGGAGAACGAGAGAGAAAGAGCACGAGGAGAAAGGGGGAGAGAGAGAGAGAGAGAGAAGAGAGAGAGAGAGAGAGAGTGTCAAGGTCAGGGAGTAATTAGGCTTTTTTCTGTCAGACCAGGGAAGCTGTCAAGCCTTGGGGATGAAAAGTGATTATATGGGAGTAATTGAATCCTGGTGCACAGCCAAGAGAAAGGATGGGAAAGAGAGGAAATAAAAAGAGAAAAGAAAAAGCCCGGTCGCCACAGAAAGAATACCGAATCATTGCTCATGGCTACAACTGGTCGCTACCAGTTGAATCCAGTGGACGTTTCCTCTCTCATGCTAAATCATGACGCAAGAGACAAGATGAGAAAACGGATGCGAGTCTTGGTGGCGTCTTCCACCCCTTCGACAATCTACAAACGCCCCAGCGAAGATGTTTTTTTTTACAATGACACTTTGTTCACGCGCGCTTTGGTTCAGTGGCGACGCGGCTCCGCTGGAATAACGCTTTCTTCTCCCTCCTTTATTCGAGCCGCTTGTGCGTAATTGTACAGATGTGCATGCCAGAGCATATGTACTTTGTCTGAGGCAACATGCACTGCCTAAGAGACTTGATGGATGCGGCAAAAAAACATCGAATCACAGCCTATTAACACTAATCTCTCTTGACAGGGATTCCATTATCTGCCAGCCATGTAATAGCTACAGAGAAATTTAGCGGCGAGTCGAGGGTGGCCGTGGCGAGTTGAGGGTGGCCGCGGCGAGTCGAGGGTGGCCGCGGACGAGCGTCATGTGAGGCCCCGCGCTCGGAGCAGCCGTCCCTTGAAAATGGCATTCGTCTTTTCTTCGCCGGAAAAGGATGATTTCTACTCGACTGTGTGTATTCTTTCCGTGTCAAACGCAGCCGAGTTGCAGCCTCGGGACACGGCAACTTAATATCCGCAGCAGAGCCAGTGCGGCGGTCTGAATCTGCTGTCAAAATACATATAGCCGGGTTTCCCAAACACAAATTCCCAGTGCGATCAAGGTTATTCCATTGACTTTGCTGTCAAAAAGATCAATAAGAAAAGAAAGCAAAATAGAGGCGGGCGGCTCTTACATTATATTGCACGAAAGAAACTCAGCATCAGCTGTTTGCAATACACGGGGCCCTCGCCATACAATGTCTCTATGTTCAGAAAAATAGCTGCGATATCAATACATGTTGTCAAAAATATGGCACATACACAGCCGACCCTGGATTTGATGCATTCCAAGAAAAAATGTAGATTATTTTGCTGCTTAAACGAGGCTTACCATGACATTTGTTTATTTACTCTGTCTGTTTGTTTGTTTGTTTGTTTGTTTCTATGGTAAAACTTAACAGCAGGTGCCTCTGATGCTGGATCCAGGATGGATACTGGCAAAGTTAATCCCAGGGCCGGCCTTGGTTTGGGGAGCCAGATTCCACTGGCTGTCTGGGTGCTAGATGTGTAAATAAGACATTGATCCCCCTCAGAGTGAGCCCCCTCTGATAAATATGACTAATGAATAAGTAATGAGAGGAAATAGGCTTAGAAAGGGGGGGGCGACGGGGGTGGAGGGAAGAAAAACAGAGCGCGTGAGAGAGAAAAAAAATAAATAAAAGAGAGTTAAAGAAAAAATATGGGAGGAAGTGGCGTGAAGTGCATGAATGGATAATGGATGATGGATAATGGATAAGAGGAGTGGGGAAGGGAGAGCTGCATCACGGAGGCTGTCAGCGGCATCTGTTGCAATTTTCTTTAAAACCGCAAACGTATTTTCCCACTGCCGCGCATATTCGTCGCTCTGTTATTAGCAATGCATCATATATGTAAATGATCCCCCCCACCACCCCACCCAACGTCCCTTCTGCTCTCCCCTCTCCTCCGTTCACCCTCCGCTCTCCTCCGACTCGGGCTCCATTAGGAATTGAAGCTGATTATTGGAGTATAATTGAATCTCTCTGATATGCAAGGCATCCATTTCTGCTGCAGTGCAGCGATCGATAGAGCTAAGGCTAATTTAATATGCACTTTATCACCCTACTCATGAAACGCTTTATCTTTGTCCGCAATTATACACTATCCGTCAGTGTGGCTCCCCTCTTGCTTAGTCATATAAACTGAACTCTGCGCCACGAGTGCATGTTTCCGCGCATGTGTGTGCCCCGGTGTCACTTTAGATTTTTTCTGTGTAGTGTTTATCTCCTCTCTGTTTATACAGAGTTCCCCAGGAAGCCAGATTAGTTCATCATACTTGCAAAATAAAGCTGCGTTTTCTCCCTCGCATGCAGCACCACCCTCCTCCCTCCCTCCCTCTCTTGCTTTCTAATTCAAATAGTCTTTACTGGCACAATGAGAACAAGACATTTACTGCATCTTATCAGTGCTATATTTCCTCTCACTCTCTCTCTCTCTCTCTCTCTCTGTCTCCCTCTCTCTTGTGCTTTCACTGTCTCTCATCTTACTCTGGAACTGTATATTAAATTCATCTCCACGTTACGAGCAAATCTGATACATGTTGTTATAATTCTTATTCCCCAGTCTATTTAAAATTTTGTCCTTCCACTTACACATACCTATCTCCTGTCATTGGTATTCATTTTATTCTACCTGTGAAGGATATTCATGGGGCGAGGGGTGCGAGGAGAAGAAAAATCGGAAAATATTGAAGAGGAGGGAGAGAACAAGCCTCCGTTTTCATCTTGCTTTGTTTTGGGTGGAATTCTTCTTGAAATGAATGAAAGGACACTTGATGAGAGGCCTCCTCGCTCCTCCCAGGTGTCTCAGCCTGCCCCGTCGTCGCAGGACGCCTAAGGGTGCCCGAGGTCTGTGTCAGCAGTCAAGAGTTGTTAAGTAACTTAACTCAAGGGCAGGCTATTTCCCAGTGTGGAGCCCCAACAACAGAGCCTGAACAATTTTTTTTTTATTTTTACTTCTGCCTTATCGGACGTTTATACAATGGAGGGTGACAGGAAAGCAAGAAAGCAAGAAAAGAAAGAAAGAAAGCGAATAAATGAAGAATGACAAGCAACACAGTTCATGAGAAAAATTCAAACGCGCGATGATGTCACAGACTCGTGCACCTTAACCCACCGGGAGATGGTATTATCTTAACTCTCTGGCACACTTGTCATTGTTTTGGACACTTTCATCGATTCAATTACTCATGTGGCATGAGTGTCCTCCTCAAATAAGCATTTGGCAAACCCAAAAGAAGCAACAACTGCACAAACACTCTCATTCAAAACTGACAGCCACTTAAACTCTAGTAAGGTGCAGCTTGTCAAGTTGTCACCGCTAAGACTGGAATAGACGTGAATCGAAGTTTTTTGCGTGACATTGCAGTTCCAGTGAAAACTGCATGCGAGGAAAGCACATGAAAACATGGGAGGGGGGATGAAACAGCGATGCATATCATTCCATAGAGTATGAGTGACAGCTTTGAAATACATGGAATAAATTGAAAGTGGGATGGCTGCCATGTCAGGGACTTCAAAAGTAGAATGCAGGCTGGAAAAAAAGAAAAAAAAAAACAACATACTTATTCTTTTACACAGGCGTTTCCCACAGATCGGCTGTCACAGTCATTAAAAGCAGACGGCGAGATGGGAAACTCCGCGGGCCCTGAGGACTGCAGTAAAGCCCGGAGAATAGTGGAAGCTCGGAGTGCAGAAATGACGGCCGGCGCTAACCGTTTTTTATTAGATTGAAAGCTGTAGGCAGTGCTGCTTTTTTTTTTTTACAATACCACGGGCTTACATCTCGCTGGTAAGAATCCGTCCCATTTCAAGGTGATCTACGCAGCCTTAAAATGTCAGCCACCATGCATGACCCTCAGATTACCATGGATTTACAATTGCTTTGAGAGCGTCCAAGGTGGCTCCCTAATAATAATGCCTCAATAAATACCTCCGAAATCAATCCGACCACTTCCACAACATGCTTATCTGCCCCAGCATCTGCCCATAACACTGCATTTTATTCGACTCTGACATGTATTTTGGCCATATTGTCATAATCGCCTATAGCAATTCATACAGGCTGTTTTTTATCTCCGTCCTCCTCCGGGCCGCAGCGCGACCTCGCGGCTCGCTATCAGCTGCAGCAGCACAGGGGCTAAGCGGGCTGTCCAATGTGACCCCGCCGTAACTGGTGGCCTCTTCGATAAGCCCAATCTCTCCAGCCAGCCAATTGAGTTGACCCCCAGCTTTGTGGCTGATACCGAAAGCGTTTGATAGCTTCCCGGGGGTCAATAAATCAAATCTCAGCCGACCGACCTGCTGAGAGCCCTCATGGGAGGTTAGGGTTCACGGACGAGCCTCGTCCACATCGGCGGCGGAGGGGAGAAACAGGCGCACGTGCATATAGGCAGACAAGTATACCCACAAATTGCAATACATCTCCATTTCAATAAGGCATTTAGTCCCATAGCCTGTGTAAAAACATTGTTTTTCTTCCAAGTGTAAAAACCTGTCAGTGGGATGAGATAATCCCACTTGTTTCCAATACTTATCAACTCTCTCGAATCAGATGTCATATTCTCGACACCAGTGGGCCGATCTGCCCTATTCGGCCTTGCTTCAACATATTTACACTTGAAACAGGTGAAACTGCGCTGGAACCAAGTGGGATTAATTCACCCCACTGGGAGATTTCGACATCGAAGATGAGATTAAATGACTTGGTGAGATAGACTGATTTTGTGCAGTGGATACACATTTAATGATCTAATTACAGCCACAGCCTGTCAATCTGCCTTTCCCCCGCTCTCATTTCTGAAGGTCCTACTTGTCTCTATAAAGATATGCCATAACGCCACATCCCCGATGAATATTGACCGTCACGGCTAATAAACTCAGGTCAATCTTTGGCATATCAGCTGGAGCGGCCGGTACGGCAGCATCCTTGACAGGTTGGAGATCAAAGCGCAGATTTCTTATTGCAGAAATGGGCCTCGATTGGCTGTACCAAGTGCGCTTCTCATGTGTGTCATGTTTTCATCTACCCCCGGGCGCCGCGTGCTTTGAGATAAATCTAAACTATACAATTATCTCAAAATGCGGTGCGTGTGCCGGCTCGAAGGGGAAAGTCTGTTTATGTGCCATTTCTACAGGCCGGTGGCTTGTCTGATTTATTTGTGCCCAAAGCAAGCGTGAAAAGGTAAACACTGCAAAATCATGCCGCCGACCCGGTAATGTCATCTATAGGGCTTTCTGTACCTGCTTTTGTGTTTTCATGTATTTATTTATTTAATTATTTATATGTCTTTGATTCTTCTTCTTCTCCAGCAAGCCGTGATCCCCCATTGATTCTTGATTTATGCAAGAATCAATGGGGGATAGGTTGTGATTGAATTTTTATGCACGTATATAAAAGCTGATAGACACACACACAAAACGCTTGCGCGCGCGCATACACACACACACATAAGGAGAGAGAATGAAAGGCCATGTAATAGGACTCCTGCTGGTGAGGAGATTGGTCTAGCTCAGCTCCACTGTGCTGCCTCTCACCCAAACCTCCCTTAGGCTTTGTCCCAGCATGAACACATCGCACCACCTCGCTAATAGACATGCAGCTTTTTTTTTCTTTTTCTTTTTCTTTTTTTTTTTCAGAGTATAATAAATGCAAAAATCACAAATCAATTTTATTCAGATTTACATGAAACCATGGATCAGGGCTGTTGACGGTGCCTTTGTGCCAGGGAGTAAAAACAGTTTGAAGTGGTCACTGAGACTCTGCCATGGAGATGTGTTAGGTGGAAATAGTTCATAATTGGTTGCAAAGTAAAAAAAAAAAAAAAAAAAAAAGTGAGCTGTGAAGATGCTCTCAGAGGGGAGCTGTTGAGTTGGATTTATTCAGAGAGATGCAAAGTAGCGCTGAATATTCATATCGGCTAATGAATGAGGAGTCTGACTACAGATGATGTCTGCGGAACATCATCTCAATAATGTCTGAGCTCTGACCATGCACGTTGTCGGGATGTGTCTCCATCCTGACAGTTCGCCCTCCATTCCACACTGACTGAGTAACAGAAGATGGTACAGGGGTGGACTGGCCATCTGGACTCCCATGAGTTCTCCCAGTGGGCCTGTCAACCTCAGAGTCCCACAACACTGATGGGAAAAGATAAAAAAGTTGCGTGCTGTTTGGTAGTCATGACGCGCACTGGCTCGTTGGCTCCATAAAGGTGTGTGTGTCAGGGGTCATAAGTTCATCACATCTCATAGCATTCATATGCTGGCAATGACAGACTGATTGTGTGTGTAAGCTGCCATTTAGTCAGCTGAACACGGCAAAGTTGCAGGCCACAAAGGCTAAAGTGGAACTGAAAAACGAATAAAACTAACAGTTCGCTGGGGCAGAAGTGACCCAATGTCACAAACTGATTTTTATTTTTTATTTTTTGGTCACAGTAGAACTAACAGTGCAGCATCTGTCAGACCTGTTAATATCAGTGTGCAGCAGCATAATGCTGTAACAGAGCTGCTATCTAGCAGCTCTAGCTATGATGCTGCCTTCAAGTACTGTTGGAAATATCCCAGTTATGATCTTCGTGTACACAAACTATATGGATAAATACGAAAGGGACAGTCCCGATCTCCAAGTTGCAGAGGTCTCATGTTTATGAGCAGAGAGAATGAAAACCATGCCGTCAGTTAATGGTAAAAGGGATGTATTTTTATGATTATTATTATTATTATTATTAGTAGTAGTAGTAGTAGTAGTAGTAGTATTTTTATGCATTTTGGATAAAGTTGATTCTGAAAATGAACACATTGTTTTTATACTCTTGTAATACTTTGCTGTAATGTGTCCATATTGTGAAAGGAGAGAAATGCATTTCAATTCTGAAATGCATTTCAGAATTGTTCAACACTTATCTTAGGTACTTCCTGCTGTAGTCCTAATTTATTTTATTTTATTTATTCTAATTTAAAGTATTAAGCAAAGCATGAAAAAAATATATACTCAAATTTACATCCATCCATGAATGGTGGTATGATTGTTCATGGTTTACTGGCCTTGCTCTTCCTGTCATGACAAAATGAATTTCAATTTGAGTTTGAGTTTGAGTTTAAATTCCTATTTAGGAGCCTGTGCCACATGTATTCAATGTGTGGACTTTGTCAAGCTGAGCATGTGACGTTCAACTACCAGCGCACAAAGACACTAATGAATTCCGAGTGAACTTGGGGCAGAGAGAGAAAGGCCATGTTAACAATACATTTGCTCAAAAGTGCTGCCATTATTTCCATCACGATAACAGAGCTCGCTGCAGCAAAAAAAAAGTAAAAAAAATAAATAACTAAAAGAAAGTCCAGGCGCACAGCTGAAGAAATGTCCCTCTCTCCTGCTTTAAATATTCATTACCTCTTCAAAAAATCTTCTTTTTTTCTTCTCTTCTTTTGTCTGATCAGAGGTTGCTCCCTGTGTTAAATTATGCAGGCGGGCATGTCTGGATGGAGGGAAAGATAGGAGAGAAGAAAGAAATGACAATGAGGGAGGGAGAGGCAGAGACATACAGATAGACAGACAGAGGTTAGAGATAGAAGTCAGCGAGACGGACGTGACGGGCATGACCTTAGCAGTCACATCCCTCCATCCTCTCTCTGGGAGCTTCCATGAGTGCAGACAATAGAAATCACCTGGCTCCACCGTCCCCTGCAGGGACGGAGGAAGAGGGCGGGGAGACAAGCTTTGATCTAAGAATTTAAGCTTATTCTGCTGTTGCACTCATTGTAAGACACTGGATAAGAGCACCAGTGTTTGCCTAAGATGCAAGGCAATGCAGAACAGCTCCGTGCATGAACTCCTATTTTTCAGCATAAATTGATACACAATCATATGTCCATTTCAAATGTGTCCACATCCAGCTGCTTCATACATCAATATAAAGACTAGAATATTTCCATATAGTGTGCACTTCAAATCGTTTTGATGATTATGATGCCCTCTGCTGGTCAGAGCCTTTGAAACTATTGAAACTCCCTGAAGATGCCACTGACAGACATTTTCATGCCCACCCATAGACCCCAAACCCACACAAGAGCCCCACACATGCCTACGTCCATTTCACACACGCACAGCCACGCACACACAAACACAGCCTCACACACATATACGCGCACAGTTAAGCCTATGTGTTTCCCCAGTATTAAATGGGACTTAGTGCACAGAATAATGGCGTCCTGGCTTCTTAGACAAGACTAATCCACTTTCATGCCATGGCACTCTGACGTGTCAAGCCTTGTTCGTTGTCCCTGCCTCGTTAATGAATGAAAACATCAATTAATCTCCTTATTAGTGATTCATGGACTCTATATGCTAATTCTTGTCTCCTGTGTCAGCAAATACACAGCCAAATCCAACATGCAGAGATTACATACAAAGTGCAAGGGTATGTGCTATTATAACACAACCCCCATTCACTTTTGTGTGCTTTATGTGTGTGTGTATGTGTTTGTTTTATAAGGACACAAGCACCTTTACATGTATACAGTGTGTAAGTGCCTGTACCTTTATATGCAGTTCAAAATATACACTCTGTACAGTAGATTCATGTGTGTTGCAGCAAAGTGGTAGCACTCACATTTTCAAAGGATTTATTTGATAGTTCATAATGCTGTCAATATGGCTCCAAGTGTTTTCATTTATAATCCGATCATCATTTTCACTGTGTGAATGCTCTGTGATCTATACTTGTCCTAGATAATAGGTTTCCATGACAACACAGTGATGAAAGCAGAAATGTACGTCCACCGCTGGTAAACTGCATTTATTGCAGTAAATGAAGTGTCATTTTACCCAAGCGTCAGCCAATCAACTGCAGAGTGGTCAGGCAGTTAGAGAGATCTCCCTCTAACTGGGAGGTTATAGGTGGCTGCAGTGCCCAAAGTTCACTGTTGTCAAGTGCCCTTATGCAAATAAATGAAACCCTACCTGCCTCTGGTGTACTGTAAACAACCAACTCCGTCTGCGCTTGTGCAGCATTTGTTTCTCAAGGGTAATATGCGAGGAGACAAATCTTTAATTACACTGCGAATAAAATGACAATTGATTGCTTCCATAATCCTTCAACTGGGGCTGTCCTCCTTCCTTCATGTTGCTTGTTTTATTTTCTCTCTCTCTCTCTCTCTTCAGATAGCTCACTGACAGACAAGGAAAAAAAAGAGAAAAGCGGGTCAGTGTTGCGTAAGCCAAGATCCAAACCACTGCCAATTCAGAAAGTTCACTAGACAAGTGCACAAGTAGTCCACTAAAGAAGTTGTTCCCAAAGTAGGGTGCGGTTACTCTGTAAGTAAGCGGCTAAAGGCAGTTTCAAGTTATCCTCAGCAAGATGAGAAATTGTCAAACTTCACAGTTATTGAATTGCCTTGAAGACTGCCCATTTAGATCATCTATATGAAAATGATAACAGGTCTTACTCATAAGCAACATAAGGTCAAAAGTAAATTTGAGTAATTGCCTGTTTTGCATTGCATTAATGATCAACATGCTGCTCTGATGAGTTCTAAAAGACTTCTGAACATCGACTTCAGAAACAAGGCTGTGTTGCAGGATAGCACATTAATGTTTATTTTAGAATCAGTATGTCAGTATTTACATGAATTGCACATTCTGACACTTTTTCAGTATTTTTCCAAAATTACTTCATGGTCAAGATAGAGCAATATTAACCAGAAATACAGCACTATTTTCCAGCTTGATAGGCTTCATCAGCAAGGATCCTAATATTTATGGTGCTGCTGTTTCCTATCACTTAACTACTACTTAACTAATTACATTAATTGATGGGAAGAAAGATGAAATAGTACACTAAGAGGTGGACCTTAATTAATATGCTATTAAGATACAGCAATGACCAAACTGGGTTATCTTAACAACTTAATCTAGATAATAATACAGCATGATTCAAGTTACATGTATGTTATCTTAAGGATATCATATATAAAGAATTATATGATAGAAAAAGGGATTTTTAACACAGATACTTAGCAAACATCCAGTATCTTTAAAGTCATGGATACCAAACAGAGCACATCTGACCAGACTCGATGTTAAACCCTCCTTCATGGGTCTCTGTAGAAAATACTTAAGAGAACATGGTCCAAATGAGCATGTAGTCACAAAAGCATCAATACTGTTAAGAAACTGCTGATGTCCATGGAAACAATATGCTGATAGTCAGCCCCCGCTTGACAGGTGACAGTGATCTGTTTTTCTGCTGTAAGGAACACATGCCCATCTACAGCACACACCATGCCTAGCTAAAATAAGGCCTTAAGATCACACAGGAACAATTTTCCACATTCTATATAATACTAATCTCAAAATAAAATGTTTTCACTATCATTTCTTTCAAATGGTAGTCAGGCTAGTAACTTTCTTTCTACCCTCTTTCATTGTAGGACAAGGCTCTCAAATCAGAACCCATAATGTGCGGGACTATCTGTGTGGACAAGATTGAGTCTGTAAACCCTTCTGTATCAGATAATCTTGGTGGACCCCTGCCCTGATCAAGGCTCAAATCTGTGATTCTTTTCCCAGCTTTTGGGATGGCCAAATATGCTGTTAATTGGCCTGATGATCCTCCAGTGTTCCTGGAGGCTTTGGCATCTTCTGGTGTTGAATGTGTGGGGCTTTACAGGCTTTGCTGTCACTCACTGTTGTCTACTTTCCCCACTCCTTTTGCAGGCGTCTAGAATGATTGCTGATGGGCTGCAGTTGTGCTTGAATGCTCACAGGTGTGGGCCATTATGTGGCTCAGCCTGACTCTCGCTGGTAGTGAAGCATTCGCTGGCCATGGTGCTGAACTTGCACCAGCAGAGCAGGCAGCTGCTGTCGCTGTCCAGGGTGCTGAAACTTTTGCCAGTGCACAGCCCTGGGGAGTAGCATGGGTCTTGGGTTTTGAAAGGCAAGGGGCTTTGTCCCTGCCATCACAATCTCTTTACTGCACATTTAACTCTAGCAGAAAATACTAACTTGACTATGTGACCGGACCAATTCACATTTATCAAACAGTTTCCAAAAGTGCTTGATTATCTATTGAGAGAGACCGGTGGATTTCAGGAGGGGAGGTAGAGTGGCAGCAGCTCCGAATGGACTTTGCAATTCTAATTTGGAAATAAAAATAGACAATACTCTTTAATAGCATTCTTTGTTTTGTTTTATTCTGATGGAAAAATTATGAATCAGAAACAATTGAGGAGATGTGGTTAGCTAACTGGTGTGGCCAAAGAAAATACAATGCAAAATAAAGCCAAATATTTGTACTCTGGAGCCAGGGCTCTCACTGAAGCATGGAATACTGGAAATTGCTTTGTGAAACTTGCTTTTTATAGATTTATTAGCTATTTCAGCGAGAGATTAAGGCAGAAAGCATGTACTGTTGATGTGCAGGGGATTGTATTGCATCTTGAGTATTGAGCATGACAATCAGAACCACTTTGATTTGCCAAGTAGGCTACAACAGGCACACAAGAATTTTGACCTGGTTAATTGGGGCTGGCACATTCAAGGCAGTTACATAATATAGGTTTGACACACTAAGTGAAGGAAAAAATAGGTTCTCATATAGAGTACAGACGAGACACACTGTATGAAAGCAGACTAAAAGTGCACAAACTACAAGTATATATTCAAAGAGGCGCTCCTGGGGCCTGTCACTGTTCAGAGTGAGGAGCTGGAACCAAGTACCTGAGGAAGCTTATCAGCAACAAACTGGACTGATCTGACAGCTCTGAGGCTCTGTACAAGAGAGGACAGAGAGGACTGCTCTTTTTGATGAGGCTCAGATATTCCAGTGAATGCAAGGCTCACTCCGTTCTACATTAATCTCTTTTCAAGCATGCTTGCATGTGTACACAAGTACAACCATACACATACCCACTCACACGGGTGTGTATGCAAACACACAGCACAGATAAAGCTTGAGTGCCATTCCTGTCCCATGGTAGTGACAGCTCATCAGCAGTGATAAAGAACCAAATGAAGAGAGGAAAGAGGGCGAAGAAGAGAGAAGTTAGCAGCTGTCTGCTGAAGCTTTTCCTCTGTGCCATTTGCATGCAAATAAACACACATGTGCATAACCCCCCTGGTTGTACAGTATAATCCTCTACTACAGAGGGGATTTACACGCACACACATATACACACATACACATGCACACAGGATTTTCATAATCTGCATCTCTGTAAAATGATATCTTCGCCCGTGTCACATGATACCTCCTTGATGATCTCATTGGCCAGGCTTGTTTGGCCTCTCAGGGTACAAGGAAGGAAGTCCTTTAATGTTTCCCAGCTGTGCGACCGGATAAGGGACGAAGCCACTGGCAAACACGCTTCTCTATGTTGATGAGCCAATGACATAACCGTGTGGTTGATGGTGTGTGTTGAATGGATGTGTGATATGATAACGGGATAAAGGCAAAGGACCTATGTAGCATTGGCATTGTACATATTGCTGCATGATATGATGCAGCATAGGTGATATGATGATAATGATATTTAACTTGTAGTGTATGCATTGTGTGGTTTGGGTTTTTACATGGATAGAATTAAGCACAATGAATATGCATCTCCCCATTGCAGTATGAGGGGTGTAGTGGAGGGTAAACATATAGTAAATGCAATTTACCCACGTCTTTAAACCTGAAATAGTGTTTACAATCCGTCCCCAGAGCATCGATGCATAGTTAAATAGATTCACTACACTTTTTATTTGCAAGCTCGTTTTGTTCTCTGCCTGACCGTGGACAGTTTGTTTTATCATGTTGTGAGCATGATCACTGCACCACCCCAGTCATGACAAGAGGGGATAAAAAACAAGCGCTCCCTGCTTTGATGCTAACACAAACTCTGACGGGCACTGATCCCATGACAGACAGAGGAGACAGATATACACAAGATGGGCATGAGACAGTATCTGAAACATTCTGCATCATTTGATAATCTGTTGAATAAAAGATTGCAAAGTATGTGCAGAGAAAGTTTTCCCAGTCCATATTGTTGGATCTCACTTTTAGCAGTTTTTACCAAGTAGGAAGAACAGCTTGTTAGTATGTTGTAGGTCTTTCTAATATAATAATACACAATGGACACGTAATGGATTAATTCAGTAATGTATTCTGCTTCAGTCACTTTTATTTTTCCTATTATAAACAAAACTTTTCTGTGTACATAATGGATTATATTTAGACTCTAATTTTTCATTGTGTTTCTGAAAGGACAAATAGAAAGATACACACACGTGTCAAATTAAAGGGAAAAAATAACAACGTGTCTTAGCAAGGTTTTATAAGGTGTTTATAAGGTTGGAATAGATTCTCCCAGTTTGTGGAACTCTAGAGGGATGAACACCATTCTTCCAAAAGATTTCCTCTAATGTTTCAGTCCAAAATATCCTTTAGGTGTTCATCAGTGTTGAGATCTGGTGAGTGAAGGTCATAGCAAATATTTATATCATTTTCATGCTCATCAAACCGCTCAGTGAGCCCTGTATATGGGGGCGTGGTCATCCTGGAAGAGACCACTCCCATCTGGATAGAAATGTTTCATCACAGGATAAAGGTGATCGTTCAGAATGACCTTGTATTGATTTGCAGTGAGTCTTCCCCCTAAGGGGACAAGTGGAGCCAAACCATGCCAGCCTAACAGATCCAGCAGACCCCCTCACTGTAGGGCTGCAGCATTCAGACCTGTAGCGTTCTCTTGGTGTTTGCCACACATGCACTCGCCCACTGATGGAGAACATGGTGAAGGATGACTCATCTGACTGTATCACTTTTATCCACATCTCTGTAGACCAGTGCCTCTGGTTTTTGCTCCACTGAAC
>OMLF01013076.1:19737-35479 GCA_900302615.1 Holocentrus rufus | reverse complement strand
AATTTTCTCACTCAAGATGGAACAAATTGGCTATATGTCACCGCAGGACTGGCCAGAACTTTGCTTTTTCTCTCCATTGATGTAGTTGTGTATCTGCTGCACAGCAACTGGCATGCCAGCACCTTTTGGGGTCAGTCCAGCGTTCCCTCAGTCCCTAAGAAATGAATTCTCCATCTAAATTCAAACTTATGTTCCCTCACCCTTATGTTTAGGTAGGGTGTTGGTGGCTGTAACAGGATATTAAGTTGTTTAGTCTCATAAACAAGTTAATTTTAGGGAACATGAAGCTGAGGGCACACCGATCTGGAGGAATGAAAGGCTGAGGGAACAAAAACCTGAGAGAACATAAGGTTGAGGGAACATAGAGCTGAGGGAACATTGGGATGAGGGAACTTAAGGCTGAGGGAACATAAGGCTGAGGGAATACTGGTTACCCTCCCCACATTTTGTGCACATCTGCCCACTGCGTGCCAGCTGGCGAGCCGGTTCGCCGTCCTCCGTTCCCCTGACAGGGTTTCCTCGGGGGCAGAGTGCGTTGAAATGTCACGTCTGTCTCCCTGTCTCACATGACAAAGTGAACTGTGAATGACCTCTGCTCGACAGACTCCAGTTGTGTTAGAAAGACAGCGACGTGATGTTACAGATGTGTCTGCTGAATACAGAAATAACGGCTGAGCTGACAGATGTGAAGGTGATGAGGTGAAACAGAGTATCATCCTCACCACCTTAACTCCTCTTATCACAGTAAAAAGGTTTTATAAGTTGTGATAGATTCTGTGCAGCTGTTACCAACATATATGCGCTGTTTGAAAAGTTTTTGTCAAAGTAACAGACACACTGGAGAACCAAAGGCGGAAGAACAATCAGCTCTCTGGTTCAGCTATAGCTCTGCCTCGGCATTATGGGAATTATTGCTATGGTGCATCTTTGGCCAATCAGATTGCTCGGCTGGGTCTACCTGCTGTGTGATATTTTTTTACACATCATGACAGGTGAAATATCCCTAAATGAGAGGATTTGCGCCCCAGTTCCCTCCGTGTTGTTGGTGTCTGTGCAGTTTTCACCAGCGACTCCAGTTTCCACGATGAACTTCAGCTCTCTCTCTTTTCCTCAGAGTGTGTTTTTCTTTGTGTGTATGTGTGTGTGTGTGTGTGTCAATCTGAGCCCTCCTTAAGTGACCCGCCCCCTCCTCCCCGCTGTGTTTAACCCCGCCTGCAGGCTGTGTGAGTGCACCGAAGCCGAGGCAGAAATCATCCTGCAGCTGAAGAACGAGCTGAGGGAGAAGGAGCTCAAGCTGACGGACATCCGGCTGGAGGCGCTCAGCTCCGCCCACCACCTGGACCAGATCCGAGAGGCCATGAACCGCATGCAGGTGAGGCTGCACTCACACACAGGTCAAACTTTAGCAGCAAATCTTGAAATAAATAAATCGATGACTAAATGCACTAAGAAACAGGAAAATTAATCAGTTTTAAAAAATTATATCAATTAAGAAATAAATGCATAAAGAAATTGGAAAATTAATGAATTAAATTTTTTTTATTTAATGCCACAGAAGGATTTATTTCTCCCTCAGCATCAGGATTTATTTCTCCTTCAGTATATGCTAATAAAGACGAGCTGATCTCCTATTAATCCTTTTTCATCTACAGCGAACACGACCAATCAGACCCAATCATCCTGTTTCCTTGATCAAACAGAGCCAGTTAAACTTAAACATTGCGAGGTCAGATGACTCCTTCCTTTCTTTTGGAAAAAAAAAAAGTTCCAGTTCCAGCTCATTTATTTTTATAGCCCTTGATCACAACTAAAAGACTTTACAGAGAATGAGCCCACTTACATCCAACTAATCAACAATCAATCAAACAAAATGATGAAACACAAGAACATGGAAGTAAAACAAAGTTACAGCAAACCAGCAACTTCTCATTTTTAATATACAGCCTCCTTTTCACACACAGAAAAATACCTGACAGCTGCCAGTCAGAGAGTTAACAGAGTGTTCAGAGGGTTTCTGGGAGGTGGACGGGGCTGTCACACGCACACACACACACACACACACAGGAACAGAGGCACGCGAGTCTGCCAGCACACGTGCACACACAGACTTGTGTGTTTTCACGGGTTTCACACACTGTCACATTATACAGTTCATGATACTGCAGCGGACAGGTCTGCACTCACAGAGGACAAAAAGGTTTACTGTTTCCTCGGTGAGCTGTGTGTGACTGCAGCGACTTTCCAGTCAACAGTGAACATGTTTAACACTTTATTATAAAAAAATTCACAGATTATGAACCCATGAGTGCCATCTGAAAATATGCATAAGAATTAAAAAAAAAAAAAAAAAGCAAACAAGAAAGGTTGTGAAAACAGGCCATAATTGGCTTGTCATTCTTGATTATAATAAGGTCTGAAAGAGAACAAACTCCAAAAAAGGCCAATTAAACAGTTTAATGGTCCATGAAACTGAATAAAGAGGCACAAAGGACAGTTTCTTACATGCAAATAAGCTCATTTCATTACAAATCATTTAATTTCACTGCCCTTCAATTCAAAATTTACCCCAGAAGAAGAATTTGAATGATTGAGTCAGTATATTACCTATAACTAAGTGTAACATAAAGTTGTTGTTCGTTGTTAAATACAAAGTTCAGATTTTATTGCATCACCAAATATGTTTCAGTTCAGTGGTTTTTGTCGATGTCTGCAGTCTCATCTCAGATGGTTTAAGGCTCCTTATCTGACGCTTCATCTTAAGGAAGCCTCAGTACAAAGACAGCTCTCACGATCAATAAGAGGCTTACAGCCCATAATTCCAGTAATATTCAAAATAATAACACTGGCAATAAAATGGTTGTTTGTCATTTAAGCAGCTTATGAATCAGTGGAAACGGCTTTCACTGTACATGGGGGGGTTTTACTTTCTGAACCGTTTTTGATTTCATGCAGTTTCTATTAAATTTTACTTGTTTTGAAAGCAGGTCCATGTCCTGCAATTCTCAGGAGCTGCCTCATGCATTCCTGTCCTGCCCACTATTTCTATTTTATATTTTTGTGCTCGATTCTCTTCTATATTAGTTTCCCTGTGCAAGTCTTCAACATAGTCCTGCACCAAATCTCACCAAAACCAGTGTCTGCTGCTGTGTTTAGACTTCAGACACATGAGAACTGTTTGTACTGAGGATCTGGTTCTCAGGAACTTTCTGGTCCCTTTCACTCAATTTGCACAACTTTGAGTTATTTTAACTTTTTTTCCACTGCCCTTCCAGAAGAGGACTGTCCTGAATCCTCCTCTCTGTCCCCAACCAGTCCACCTTCCAGCCCTTGATTGTCAATTTTTTTATGACATTGTTTGTTTTACTTTTTATTGACACAGCGGTTTGTGTGGAGCCAGCATTTTCTTCTTGTGCTGGTGCCAATATTTTATTACTGCTTCAGGTTTGTTTTCTGGTTAAAAAAAAATGCTGCTCTGTGTTTCTCACCCTGAACATGCTAGAAAAATCTCCGGACCATTGCCTTCCATAAATCACCTACGGTGGCCTGCAGGGGACAGCTAAATTCATGTGTAAATCTTTTTGGCAACTTAATGGAAAAAAAGTGAGCAGAGTAAATTCAAAAACTGTGTTCCGTCTAAGGCAATTTTCTAAAGTTTCAAGGACATTTTTGCCTTCATCGCTTGTAATTTCTGGTCCTTCTTTATAATAATTGTCACTTGCACAGAGATTATCTAATTCATTTCTTTTGTCAGTGGTTGTCAAAAGGAAAGAATCTGCTGTGACTTCTTTTCATCCGTTGTTTACCCAGAGGAAGTCAGAGTCCCCCTGCTCTTTTCAAACTGCTCGGTCTTCCCTTTCATTGTTTCCTCGGTGCAGAACGAGATCGAGGCGCTCAAGGCGGAGAACGACCGGCTCAAGTCCAGCGGCAACGCCACGCCGACCGCCACGCCTGTCAAGACGGCCCGGCCGCCCTCCGAGACCTCCAGCACGTCCTCGTCCTCCTCGCGCCAGTCCCTGGGCCTGTCGCTGAACAACCTCAACATCACAGACACCATCATGTCAGGTCAGTTCACCGTCAGCGTCCGCAGCTCGCCGATCGATGAGTGTCTGTGTGAATCAGTGTTGGCAGCCCGCGGTTTATTCTGAGCAGGAAGAATTGTGAACTGAACAAAACGTAACTCCAGTTGTAGCCATAAAGCTGAATATTATTTCTGCTGTAACTCTATTTATATCAAATCTGAATAATCTCAAACACAAATGAGCAGTAAAGAAATAATTACTGCTGTTTATCTTTCTCTGGCTGCCATGTTGGAGGAATAACAACAAAAGAAATCTTCATGCTTCACCTTTTGTTGCAGCACCTCCAACATGGCAGCAACATCCAAACTGCAAAATAAAAAAATAGATTCCACACATTGTGAACATGCTCCTATAAAACTTTATTACATTCCTGTGAATGTGCGGACGGTATGACTGCCAAAACGTTAATGTAATAAACTTTGTTAGGAGCATGTATGCAGGGTGTGGAGTCGATTTTTTATTTAACATCACCTTGGTAACAGTAAAGACATGTAAAATGATTTAATTAAAAATCGGCGTGATTTACAAGCATTTGCAAAAAAGTACAGCTGAGAAACATAAATGAATCAGGTTAGATTGTCAATCCCGCAATCCGGAAAAAAAATGAATTAATCTTAGAAAAATGATCCATGTTTCTATCTATGTTTGTAGTTTTTTGTCCCACTCTTTTGGGATTAAGTGTCCTACAAAGCCTGTAAACCTTTTTTAACAGGCCTCGATTGTTTTCAGCAGTTTTCAGAAAGACAAATTGGTTCAGATTGTTTTTTTGTAACTGCTGGCAGGAAGAAACCGTTGAGAATTAAACCTCCAGCCGCAGCATTGCAAGTGCCATGCTCCTCTGCTTATTTAAGCCACAGGACACAGTTTATGGTCTGCAACAAATCTCAGGAATGACGTGTTTCTTTTTTTTCTCTCTCTCTGGCATCAAGTTGGATTAGCTTTTCTCCGTACTTGCCACAGCAAATGTGAGAGAATTTCAGAGAGTGATCCAGAGGAACTGCAAGAAATGATGAAATAGCTGCTCTCTCTCTCTCTACTGTGAGGGCTTGTAACACAGCAGGGGCCTGTTACACACACACACACACACACATGAACACAGAAAATCTCTGTGGGCCTGCTCTGTTTGAGAAGTGCAAGAGTTTGGCCCTCTCACTTGTCCTGTAATTAACATAGAAAGCGCAGCCCTCTCCGAGGACGCGGGCCCTCATTAACTGATGGAGGGATGAGCCGAGAGCAATGACGCGTGGGAAGACGAGCGGGCCAGCGGGCCGTTATCACCCCAGCACAGAGCCCTCAGCGCAGGGAAGCCAGCCGAATACAAACTACCCCGTTCCCCGCTCCAAAATGGAGTCCGGGAAGAAGAAAAACAAGCGAGACTGTAGGGCATGGAGGGATGGCAGAGGGGCTGCTGGGAGTTGGCGGTGCTGCTCGGGCGCGGTCTTTGGGCCTTTGTCGTCAAAGGTTAAAGCTGGCAGTGTACTTATAAAAAGTCAAACTTGTCCCGAAATAGAAGCCGAACACAAGCGCCCTGCGTAAATTGCTGTTTACTCTCTGCAGCTTTTTATGATGAACAGCGGCAGCAGTGGTGACCAGATCTGGGAGAACAATATCTTCTGTCCCTTTTCTGACAGGAGAGTCATGCCCTGCCAGAACCTATTTCAGGGGTTCTAGATTCGTTTCCATAGCGACGACATGCTATGGGCAAAGATCCCGGAACCTGATTCTGGCCCTGCTCAAAAGATACTAACAGAGCCTTCAAGTTTCCACCAGAAACATCGCATTTCCTGTATTTATGAGTTAAAATTGGGTCGGGAAATTGGGAAATATTGATCATACTTGAGTTGTTTCAGTCTATTTAGAAAAATGGAAAAGAATAAATAACATATGCCTTATGTGCAGGCGAATTCTCTTCATTCTGCTGCTGATATAAAAAGCAACAAGAATATTCGCTTCGCCAGTCAAGTAATAAGGACAAAAGAGCACCGGGAACCTTTAGGAGCCGTCTTGCAGTCAGACAATTGAAAAACTGTTTAAAAGTTTATTCTGTGACCATTTCATACTCATCACAGTTGGTTCTTAATACAGTGGAGATGGAAACAAAACCCAATCCTAATCCCAGAACTTCACCAGTTCTGAGAAGGTTATGGAAAGTTCCAGGTTACCCTCAGAAGTCAAAAATATTTAATCATCAACATCCCAGAGAAAATTCAGTCTGTTCCTGAGTTGAAGACGAGTCAATTCACCGGGTTGCTTTGTGACTTTGAGAACTTTTGTCAAACATCTTCAACTAAAGAAGCGAAATCTGAATAGACTTCTCTTACATGTCTTCCTGCCTTGATGACGGGGATGAATCGACACCGACAACATCGACAACGGTGCGATGAAGGAGCAGCTGAGGGAATGTGAGGATTTAGAAACCTAGCAGTCATAAAGGTGCAGAAACCACCAAGCCGAGCCTCCAAACCATCATTTTTAAGAGCTGACCACAAAATGTTTGCATGGAGATGTAAACAAAGGCAGAGAGCCAGAAAAGGAATTGGAGACGCTTTTCCACAAGGCAACAACACAAACCGGTCCTGTGAGATTTTAGACTAATTGCCGACGGTCACAAGCTGCTGTGGGAAGAATTCAACCTCCAACCCTGAGCTCCCTCCAGAGTCTGAAGCCAGCATGATGCTTTGTTTCCTCTGCAAATGTGTCCTTTTGTCAGTACAAACCTGCCCAAATGGGTTTCTGTTTTACAGTAAGCTCCACACAAATTCTACATGTCATGTTGCCGCTGTTTGATGCACATTCGCTCCACCGTTGGGTTGCCAGAAGTTGCTAACATTTGCGGAGTGACGGCCAGAGAATCAAATCTGTTCTGGTTTCACTTCTGGGTCTGCAGCTTCGTGGGTAGAGAGCAGGCAGAAACGCTGCACTCGATTATGGCTGGAAGTGTGAGTTTGGAAATCTGGAACACATCAGTGCAGAAAACATTGCTAACAGCTGATGTTAAGAGCAAATATTACCTACTGCAAATAAAAGCCAACTGTAAATTTTGTAGGTTTAATCACCTTTTTTATTGGTATGTTGACTGATCTAAAAACATGCTGAAAATCAAACATAAGTATGTGGCAGCCACGTTGTTTTGGCATCAATGTCGTGATGTCAGAGGAACCTTCTAGGATGTTTTGACTTAATCTAATGCAGCATAATGTCCACCCCTGATAAGCATGTATGTGGTCATGGTGTTTTAAAGTGACACGGAGAGAAAAGTCCACTAAATGGCAAATGTCACGGTTTTTTGTTGTCATGTCTTCTACATCTCCATGTGTTAAAAGCACAGGTCATTCATTTCATCAACAGGTCGTTCATTTTGTAGCCCACTTACACAATCACTCCATGTGCTCATTATAAGTTGATCTATATAAACATGACCACTCATTTTGAACTGAAATAGTCATGTTTGTCCATTTCCAGCAGATTTTCCAGGAGCCGCAGTGAGAGTGTTTTTTTTTTTCAGTCAAGTCGACTGTGTTTCTTAACAGTAAGTTGTGTTTTCAGATATTCTGCTGGACGACAGCTATGAGGGAAATCTGCGCAAAGAGGGCCGCAGTGTGCGAATCGTGGTCACCATCAAGAGTGGTTCGAATAAGACCAAGGTAAAGTGAAATTTCACATCATTTCCTCTTCAGATTTTTTTTCAACCATGGACTGTGGCACTAATGTTTTGTTTGGTCTGACTCTGTTCTTTTCATTACCGTCTCAATTCTTCAGGGTACACACAGCCAGGAGTACCTGATTGGCTCCATAGGGGTGAGCGGCAAAACCAAGTGGGACGTCCTGGACGGGGTCATCCGACGCCTCTTCAAGGTAAACTTGAAGCCGCATTATGTAGCTCATTGGTGCAAACCAGTGATGGAAAACAACTCATTAATCAATTAATTGGACTCATTAATCAGCTCTGTAATTACACTGGTTGGTTCCCACTTGTTTCCCGTGCTAATCCAGAATTTTTTGAATCAAGTGTCACTGGATCCTAGCGGTCTGATCTGCCTTATTCTGCCTTGTTTCAACATATTTACACTTGTTCCCATAAAAATTCCTTAAACAAGTAAAACTTCATTGGAAAACAAGTGGGATTATCTCATCCCACTGACAGTTTTTTTTTCTCTTCCCTGTTAGGAGTATGTGTTTCGGGTGGACCCTCTGACCAGCCTGGGTCTGAACTCGGACAGCATTGTGTGCTACAGGATGGGCGAGGTGGTTCGTGCCCACGCCTCCGAAGTGCCTGAGCTGCTGCCCTGCGGCTACCTGGTGGGCGACAACAACGTCATCAAAGTCAACCTCAAAGGTACGGCAGGAAGGAAATGAATCCGCTGCATCTGACATCACATGACCCTCCTGCTATTTCAGGACGAGCACTGATATAGAAACCCGGCTTAAGTGTAGGAGGAAGGAGCGGCTGGTTACATGCAGCTGCTCGGGATTGGAGGAATCCCCCGATTGTATTGTTGTTTTTCTGGATTATCGTTTTTATTCCAGTATTTGGTGGTTTGGAAATCGCCACAGCTGGAACAGATGGGATTTAAAATGTAGGGAAGTTCAAAGCTGCAGCAAAACTCAAGTAAAAGTAGAATTACTGAGTTTAAGAAGTAATCAAAATACACAAAAAGGATACTCAATGAAAGTAATGTGAGTAAATGTAATCAGCTACTAAATAATAGAAGCAGTATTTGCAGCCTGGGACTCAAGCGGGATTTGGCTTGGAATACCAGAGATTACAAGCCTTTTCACTCCTTGCATCCTCCTCCTCCCCCCACAGGTGTGAAGGAGAACAGCATCGACAGCCTGGTGTTTGACACTCTCATCCCGAAGCCCATCATCCAGCGGTACCTCAACCTGCTGATGGAGCATCGGCGCATCATCCTGTCGGGACCCAGCGGCACCGGGAAATCCTTCCTGGCCGCCAAGCTGGCCGAGTTCATCGTGTCCAAGATGGGACTGGACATCACGGAGCACAACGTGGCCAGCTTCAACGTGGACCAGAAGTCCAGCAAGGTGAGAAGAACCCCAATATCAAGTCATGTTTTTTTTTTTTTTTTAGTTTAAGTCAGGTTTCTGGAGGCATGTGTGAGTGTCGTAATCATTCAGCCCAAGAAATACTTTGAAAAATTTGAAGTTCCCATTACTTTCACTTCCTAGAGGACAGTGTATCGTTAACCTCCTGCTGCACCAGTAGGCATAAATAAAAATTTAAACCAATTAAACCATCGCAAATTATTGACCAGTCCCACCACTCATCCATCCATGAAATAAAACTGATGTCTTATTGGTTTACACTTTTAAATAAACCCTCAACATGTTGTGTCCCATCCAAATCTCCTGTTTCAACAGGAAATACATAAAATCAGGGAAGTTTCGTCTTTAAAGTTTTAAGCCAGAGAGTCATAGTCACACGATGAGGAAATATCTTCAGATAGTCATAAGCAGTCATAAGCAATTTCCCTGCGGGGATCAATAAAGTTTTCTGAATCTGAATCTGAATGAATAAATCTGTGATGTTATTTCATGGTGAGTGCTGTTATTCACTTTTATGATGTAGACACTTTCTCTCAGCCTGTTTCAAATAGTTTTGATTCAGTTGGTTATTTCCCAGAATGCCTTTCCAGAGTTGGGGCTTCTCTGTGCTGTATGCATGTAAATGGAGGGAGTCAGCGGTTTGCCTTTATTGAACTCATATGTGAATAATCTACCAGAGGGAAAATCATTTTGAGGTTGATTAAAACATTGATCTTTTTATAATTTGTTTGTTTAGTTTGGAATGAAAGAACCTTTAATGAAGAAAAGATCATTACAGCCAGATCTAGATTAGATTTTCAGCTATTTCAGATATTTTTTCCATCTGTTTCCAGCTGGGATGAAACATCGAGATCGTGAGATCGTTTTGCATCTGTAATTACACGTGATAAAAACTTGACGTTTCCTTCCCCAGGACCTGCGTCAGTACCTGTCCAACCTGGCGGAGCAGTGCAACACGGAGGAGACGGAGACGGAGCTGCCCACCGTCGTCATCCTGGACAACCTGCACCACATCGGCTCCCTCAGCGACATTTTCAACGGCTTCCTCAACTGCAAATACCACAAATGGTGAGTCAGGGACAAATCCTTTTATCCCACACTGTCAGGGCTGGTGGTGACAGCAACACAGCACAGCACAGAATATATACAGTGCAACATACAGACTGCGTACACTTATAATAATCAAGGTGCAATAGACAATAAATGGGGTCCATTATTTGGTTGAGCGTCCCTGGTTTGACTTGTGGTCCCGTGTCTTCCTGTCTTGTGTTACCCTGCAGCCCGTACGTTATCGGAACCATGAACCAGGGAGTTTCCTCCTCTCCAAACCTCGAGCTTCACCACAACTTCAGGTTTGTGACAGACAGCCATCTTTTATATTTTGATACCCTGTTTTAACTGTTAAACCGTCCTTGAATATTAATAATTGCATTGTTGTGATTTATTCCTGATATTGCTGCCATAAGTTTTGTACATTTTGTACATCTCAGGTGATATATGTGATTTCTGTTCCCTGCTGGCTCCTTAAATCTCACAGATTAAAACTTACAAGCATTTCTCCCCTGGGAAATGTTATAATTGCTTCTCTTGTATAATTATCTTTGTGAAATGAACACGGGTGGATTATAACACACGTTCTCGCTGAGGATAATTTCAACTCGGTGCGTTTGACTAGTTGATGGCTTGACATCGGGGAAAACTTTGAAATGATTTTTTCCTGGAATTAATTCAAAGTGAATCTATTGTAAAGGAAATAAATCCTTAAACCCAATGGAAAACCAAAACCATGTTGAAGATGCATAAATGTCAGAGACAGTACAAGTCAGATATCCTCTAATTAAGCACCCAGTCAAAAGTGACATCACACCATTGTGCATGTTCCTTGTGTCAGGTGGGTGCTGTGCGCCAACCACACCGAGCCGGTCAAAGGCTTCCTGGGCCGTTTCCTGCGGCGGAAGCTGATCGAGACGGAGATCGATAAGAACATGCGCAGCAACGACCTGATCAAGATCATCGACTGGATCCCCAAGACCTGGCAGCACCTCAACGGCTTCCTGGAGGCTCACAGCTCGTCTGATGTCACCATCGGTAAGGCCTGGGCTCCACGCACACACACACACACACACACACGAGTTAGACCTATATGTTTGTGGTTTAATGAGTATCTGGCTGATATTTGCCTTTCAATAAAAATCAGATATAGACTAATAAATGTCGTCCACTGCAGATATGATGGAAGTTATGATATAATTTTATTCAAGCAGCTTCAGCAGTGTCAGTCTGTAACACGCCTAATAGTTTTATTACTCTGAGTTTTTGTGCAGAGTTGGTAATAACTCTTTTTCACCCTGCATATAAACAGAAAGACAAAAAGTAGAAAACATTTCACATATTTTTAATTTAGTTCAGTTCACTTTACAAATGCTCATTACCTTGGCTCTTTTGTCCCTCCAGGCCCCCGTCTCTTCCTGTCCTGTCCCATGGACGCAGAAGGCTCGCGGGTTTGGTTCACCGACCTGTGGAACTACTCGCTGGTGCCGTACCTGCTGGAGGCCGTCAGGGAGGGGCTGCAGGTACGAGCAGGGGTCAACGGTCACTGACCAGGAAGTAGAAGTATTCTCAGTAAAATGTAGCTGAGTGTGAAAAGTCAAAGCAGTCATAGTGAAGAATGGTTCCTTTCAGAGTGTTAAATTATTGATGCATTAACCTGTAATTTTGAATGTTGCAGCTCTAACTGCTCCATATACTGTTGGCTAGTTTACACTCTAACAATGCATCAAATTTGATGTTTTGCATGGAAAAGCTTCTTCTGCAAACTAAATCCAGCTGTCAGATAAATGTAGTGCAGGAAGAAGTACAAGATTTCCCTCTGAAATGTGGAGCAGGGAAAGTAGAAAGGCTCACTCAATGAGTAAAGGGACAGTACGTCAAAACTGGATTTAGATAAAGTAAATCATTGCACTGTGATACAAAAAGAAAACAAAAAACCTTACTGTGACCCTGGCTTCATCACTCACAGCTGTACGGGAAGCGGGCGGCGTGGGAGGACCCGTCCAAGTGGGTGAACGACACGTACCCGTGGAGCGCCGCCTCCCTGCAGCAGGACGGCCAGTCGCTGCTGCAGCTGCGGCCGGAGGACGTGGGATACGACGGCTACAGCTCGTCCAAGGAGGGAGCCTCGTCCAAGCAGGTGTCTCAGAGCGACACGGAGGGAGACCCGCTGGTGAGGATGACTTACAACACACAGCAGCATGGAAGGCCTGCTTCCATACAGTTAAAGGAATACTTCACCCAAAATCCATCTATTCTGTACCATTTATTTGTCCTGAGTTGTAACCATTGCTGTCAGAATGGAGTCGTATTATTTTGTTTTGGAATGAGATAAATTTGACAAATACATTACAAACAACACAAGAATTTTTTTTTTTACCTAAAAATCTTACCCTATGATGCTTCACTTTTCTTTTCTTTTAGTTTAGGTTATTTGTACAGCAATAAAAGAACAAAAAAGTAAAAAAAGAAAAATATAATTATAACAAAAGCACAAGAAACACAGTGACTAATTTGCATAGGTGAGATTATAAAACACAAACAAAAGAAAGAAATAGCAACAACAAATGTAAATTACAAGGAAAGAACAGAACCGAAATGAAAACAGAAACAATATGGTAGAAAATGTAATAAGAAGATGATCAGGGAAATAAAAGTAAATTAAAGTAGCCCTAATGCAGGAAATGAAACAGTAGCAGAAGAGAGCATAGAGATGAGACTGTGTGTGTGTGTGTGTGTGTGTGTTAGGTTGTTCATTCATGCAGAAGGATACACACCGAGAAGAATCACAAACAGAAAATAAAACACACCAGCAGGATGAAAACTTCCCATCTAAACCAAATGTTTTCAGATGTTCAGTCCATCACACACTGTGCAGATTTATAGCAGAGTCATTCAGTCAATCCAAGGTTGCTGCTTTCCAGAGTGTAACCTTGTCTTCTGCACAGTGAAGAGCGAATAAAGAATGGTGGAAGACTCCTGCATGCAGCCAAGCATGCAAGAACACACACACACTAAATCTAAGACACTCGTTTTTTGGCTGACTACCCTTTAATTCCTCACAGGCTGCAATAACTGAGGGAATGGAAATGAACTCTCTCTCCTCCCAGAATATTTAAGTTAATCTTCCTGTGTGTGTATGTGTGTGTGTGCGTTTGTGTGTGTGCGTGTGCATCCAGGCACGACCAGTTAGAGCCTCATAGGTGTGCCAAAGCTCATTTTCGGAGCATTTAAAGCAATGTGCCATATGCAGCACCATTAGCTCCATTTGCAGGGATGAGAGGAGTTCTGCAGTCGGCCTGTGGGGCGGGGCGGTGATTTACTGAGTGATACAAGACACACAGAGGAGTTTTCATCACACGTGAAATGTGAAAGAACAAAGTTTGTGAAAGCTGCTAGACTTTGTGTATCTTTAAAGGAGCTGAAAGAGATGAAAATCTGCAAATCTGTAACTGAGCAATGTGTGTGTGTGTGTGTGTGTGTGTTTGCAGATGAACATGCTGCTGCGGCTGCAGGAGGCGGCCAACTACTCCAGCACGCAGAGCTGCGACAGCGACAGCACCAGTCACCATGACGACCAGCTGGACTCCTCGCTGGAGTCGGCGCTATGAGACCGTGACCTCGGGGACCCTGGGAACACCGGGCGCCTTGGGACTTTGGAACCTTGGGGTCCTGGAACAGCCGTTTAACTCCGGAACCTTGAAGTCCGGTGCATGGGAACCTCGGAACTTCGGAAACCTGGAACACCGGAACCCCGGGACTTTGGAAGCTTGGAACCCGAGAACTTCGGAACCTCGGGACCTTGGGATCCTGGAACCTCGGTTGCTACCCGACACCTCCAACAATGCACAGATATAAGATAAGATGTGTGATATATGTGAAGAGTTTTATTATCTAAAATGGGATATCGTCCATTTGAAAAAAATTACACTTTCTTTTTTTTTACAAATTGATTGATAGCACAACATTAAAAATAATTATTGTACTTTTTAAAGACCAAATTAAGACCTTGGTGAACTATTAATGATTAACACTTACAGATTGGATCCCTCATATTTTAGAGATGTCAAATAATGAACTTTAACTACTGATTTTTTTTTTAATGGGTGTGTAACATTTTAGAACAGAGCTCTTCATATATATGTAGAAGGTGAAGGTGTTTGTTAAGGCGACATTCGTTCCTGTGGAGTTGACTTCCGAGGGGTAATCACATGAATCGAGGCACAGTTCCCTCCGTCAATTTCACCTGGGACTGTCAATCTCCAAAATGTCAGAAATATAGAGAATGAAGCGTTTGATACGATGAAACTGGATTTTTTTTTTCAATCACAGTTATATTGTCTTAAGATGTTTACAGTGGGGGCAGATTCTGTTGTTTATTGCTTTCCTTGTTTACAGAGGTGCTTTTCTACACAGACACACACACACGCTCATACAAATGCACTCACACTCGGGCAGCAGAGTGGAGCGGTCAGGAGACTGTCCTTTACCCAGAGGTCCATGCTTCACCGGTGTCCTTCACGCTGAAGCTCGACCAGCTCCGGGGCTGCTGCTCTGCGGCCGACCCTGACCTCTGACCTCTGACCTCCTTGTGGAGGCGGGCAAGAGAAAAAAGAATTTAGGGCTTTCAGGTGACACAGTGCACTCTCTGGCAGCCATATTGGAGGTCCACAGCTCTCAGGCAGTGCAGGCTGTGAACAGCTGGTTCCGTTTCTAAATGTAAACCTTGTCTACTCAACAGAACTGAACACACACTGTTGATTTCTGTGCTGTTTTTCACTGGCAACTAATCATTTCATCACTGACACGTCTGATTGATTTTGTGTTTAGATAATGTCAGCTAGCCGTCACTGTCTTGTAAACATCTGATTTGAACAAACATTAGGATTGTTTGTTTTACTAAATTAGCCTGCTGGCTAGTTAGCTAGCTAACAGTTTGTTCAGGTTAACTGAGCTGACTCTTGTCAAGCTCCAGCTCAGAGTGCTTTAGAGTAGAGACTACAGGGCTAAAGACACGTTTACAGCAGACATTTCTACATATGGAAAACAAATTTACCTTAAATGTGCTAAGGTAGATTATTTATTAAAGTGCTGACTTGACCCACAGCTCCACCGCCAGCTTTTTGCGTGGGTTTTTTCTAGCCTGGTAGCTAAATAGTTGGACATCTTTGTGCACAGCCTGTGGACTTCCATGATGGCACCAGATGCTGCTGCTTGCTCGTAGATTTGTGATGCAGCTGCAAAGCCTCTTCTGCCCTACAGGGATCAATAAAGTATTACTACTACATATATACACACACATACTGCACACACACACACACACACACACATGCCAGTCACGCATCCCTCCTGCCCTCAACTCGGTCCTCAGTTGGTGCTGGTCTCCTGCCCTGAACCTGCTCAGTGTCAGGCACTGCCAAGCCGGCCGCTGCCCTGCATGCCAACAACAAGCACAACGAACGCGCATTGTCTGTGTGTCATCCAGTCACACCGCCACTGTGAAGAAAAATGGACAAGTGCCAATGTTCCCGTTTGATTTACTGCCAAAA
>OMLF01013076.1:0-15369 GCA_900302615.1 Holocentrus rufus | reverse complement strand
TGAGAAATACTCAAACACACACACACACACACACACACACACACACTCTACACATTCAGATACCAAGCAAGCACCAGGTAATTTGAGCCTTCAGAGACTGGTTATGTACACACACCAGCACCTCCCAGTGTGAAGGGCGTGAATATTTTAGAGCTTTCCGGAAATCTGGATAAAGTCTGTGAAATGTATTTGACACATTCCAGGTCTTGAAAGTTTGAGAATTGAGAAAACAGTTTAAGTGAAAGGTGGGAGAAACCAGTCCTGAAATATGTAAATCCAGTCATAGAACCACTGTCTTTCACACATCATTGAAAAAAGTTTTCAATTAAGATCTGAAGTAGTATGGATTTTTACAAATGTAAAGTATGTAGGAGCGCTGACATCAGATATTTTCATGTAAGATAAAAAATAAAATATTTGGAAATGCTTATTCAGAGTACCAGAGGCTGCATATATTTTTAGAATATAGTCCCTGAAAAACAACTGAACCTGTGCTGACAGGATTGGAGCATTGCTCCAGACTGCAGTGCAGTTTGTCTTTAACATTTTTGCCCAAATTTGCATTTGAAAATTAGCCCAGCTTCTGTCACCTGGCTTGCCTCCCCTTTTTTGAGTTAGGTTTGGGATGATTCAGTCATTTGTCACAGGAATATTGTCAGGCCACTGTGTCCTAAATCCTTGCACACCCAGTTTTGAGAGCTCTTATGTTTGTGATCTAGGTGTGCAGTCGTAGATTAAAGCACCAGAGTCTGAAATGTCATTGTATCTGTTGCAGGTCTCTCACCTGGACTGAAGCCTGATGCGTGATGTGCTGTTCCTGCCCGTTATGGATGCCTGCCCAGCTGTGACTGCAATGAAAGCTGCATTACTGGCTAATGAGTCACAAGTTTCCAGGACTCTCAGGATGTGATGACAACATGTGAACACTCGGCGTTGTACTTCCATGTCAGATATTTGGACCACAATCCTTTTTCCGATTGGTAGCCTTTTGCCATTTGCTGTGGTATCAATCAGCATGGATGTAATGACTGTGTGACTGCAGGGAGCTGGTACATATCCATCCTAAGGGTTTTAAAAGTGGCAGTGTTATTGTCATGGTCCCTTAAATTAAGTTGCTTAAAATGACTAAGAAATGCTGTTCATTTGTTGAGTGTGATCACTAAAAATGTAAAACATTTGAGCAAATCTGCTTTCATTTTTTAATGAATTTGTCTTGTTGACTGACTTGTTCCGTCCTCGCTTTATGTCATCGATTTGCCTAATAAGCTGATCAACAACAAAGCTCTGCATGGAGGAGAGCAGTTGTGGAAGTGGTGTGGAGTTGTACAGTTGAGGACAAAATTATTAGCCCCACAATGAAAATTAGATTCTTTAAAAAAAAAAAAACAAGCGCTCAAGTGCTTTTTAACAGAGCAAGAAATTCTTCCTGAACTGAACATACTAGTTTTCTTTAGAAAAAGTAAATTATTTTTGTTTTTAAAGAAGATAATTATTTCACACAAACCAAAAACTACCAGGGTCAATATTGTTACGCCCCTTAAGAACTGACCTATATATTGAGCCATATCAGTAACCACTGTTGTGCAATGATGTACACTAACTTAGTAACGCTTTAAGCTTGTGATCTGAAGTTAAAACTGAGGTATATCTTACAATATATACACAGTAAAACAACTTAAGTAAAGGTTTGAGATATCACTTGTGAAAGCATCTTACCAAAGGCAAGAGAAATTAGTTTAGACTTGAGAAAAAGAATTGTTGGTGCTCACAAAGCAGGAGAAGGATATACAATGTCAAAGCGTTTCCAAGTATCAAGAAGAAGTCACTAGAGCCGAGAGAAACCTCAAAGCCAGACTGAAGTACACTAAGGAGAACCTGAAGAAAGATGACATACACTGGAAGCATGTCATTTGGTGAGATGAGACAAAACTAGATCTCTTTGGCCATAGAGATGCTGCTTATATTTGGATAAAGAAGGGAGAGGTGTATAACCCAGAGAACACCCCACAGTGAAACATGGTGGTGGGAGTATAATGCTGTCGGGATGCTTCAGTGCATCCAGAACTGGGAATCTTGTGAGGGTGGAAGAAATCATGAAGAAAGAAGTATATGAGAAGACGTCCAAAGTGAATGTTATTGACTGGCCTGCACAAAGCCCTGACTTAAATCCCACAGAAAATCCATGGGGTGAACTGAAGGCCAGGGTTCATGCCAGAAGACCATCAAATCTGGAGGAGCTTGAGAGATTTGCCAAAGAAGAATGGGCTGGGATTCCTCGGGAGACCTGCCTGAAACTTGTTGAAAACTACACCAAACGACTGCAGGCTGTAGGATACACAGTTGACTATTAGTATGTCCTCTGTATTTTTTTTGTTTTGTGAAATTATTTTGTTTCTGTATGCAAAGTAAGATATTGGAAGCTTCCTACATAAAACTAATATATTTCAAAATGCAAGATACCACAAATAAAGTGTTTCACCCAACTACCAAATGGTTGCAATTTGATTCTTGAGTGGTACTATATCTGTATTAATAAAATTCTAAAAAAACAAAAAAAAACAAAAACACTTTTCAAAGCAACTTTTATTCTTCCATATGTGCAGAAGTAGGGTGTGAAATGCATGAACCACAGTGTAAACATTGTTTATCAAGTAGTTGCCACATACTGTATTTGCTTTAAATTAGAAAATGTAGTATGCAAAATGAACAGCAGGTGGCAGCATTATTCCATAGGAAACTAAAAAAAATAGGGCTTTTATGTTGAAAACGACGAACTGTTTCCGGTCTGTAGGGAAACAACAAACGTCTCGCCAGTGTCGCCACTCCTCTCCTACCTAGCTAAGTTTATTGCCATCGTTAATGACTTTTAAAAGTCACTTCATGAGGTTCAAATGATGGAAACAACCGTCGCATCCAGTCAGGTGGAGAACGCAGGTCCGTTAAACTGGAAAATGCAACAATTTTACTGCAGGACAGCTAGCTTCCCCCGACTAACAAGTGCTGTTAGCTAGCTGGACGGGCCAGGCTAACGGTACCGCTTGTAGATAGCACACATGTAAACACTATGATGAAGTTGGAATGAATTGCAAAAACAGCGCATGTAAGAGCTTCGACATTTCTTAGTACTGAAACGAGTACTTTTCCCCAATGTGATCATTGTCAATTGCTTGTAAACCAGACTCCTATCGCCTAAAACTTTGGTCATGTAGCTAGCTAGTCTGTAAAAAAATGATTAAAGAAGCTATGGTTGTTGGAACATTTCTCACCTGAAACTCTAACGTTAGTTGGAGATATTAAAGTGCTCAGACAGGGACACTGTGGTCGGATTGTCAACCATGAAAAACATTATTCTAGCCGAAAAGCTCCAGGCTGCATATGTAGATTTCATGTTTTCCGTAAATAGTCCCCTGCTGTACAGACTCATACATGTTGTCTTTGCCTTTAGTCTTTAGTCTCCAGTCACCTCAACTCACCACCCACCCACCTCTCCTCTAACATCCAGGCCAGGTTTCTATTTAGTAACTCGTCCAAACTATCACAAGGTGTAGTTACATTAGTTCCTGTGTCTTGGCAGATGCTTGATGGGAAAGATGCATATATTTGAACCTGGTTCCACCAAGTGCCAAGTGTGTTTGATTTGCTCACGAGCAAGGCAACATCAAACCACCAGATTCTTGTAGTTGGATGTAACACTTCAACATAAAAAAATGAGAAGGAGCTTTATGGATCCACCGGCATGCACTGACAGTGTTGATATGTTGCAAGAACACGCATCATGACCCGGTCTGTCCTTGTCTGTGCCTGTGCAGATGTATTCCTGCCGCTGTCTTCGTTACGCCTGCTGATTCCTCCACTGCGGCTGGTTTCCGCGGCGATGTGGCAGGTGGCTCAGCGGAGGGATGTGGTGGATTATGAGAAGCTCGATGAGTTCGTGACGGTGGTGACTGCGATGGTACCAGACCTGCTCAACCCCAAGCAGCGAGCCAAACTGCTGCTTCGTTTGAGGGCGAAGGTAAGTGAGATAGAGATGGTTGAGATGTTATGAAAGCCTTGTAGATAAGGTAATACTGTGTAAGCTGCTCCGAGAGAATATCCCTTCCTAGACCGAGCAGGTATTCAGTGTCTTGCTCAAGCATTGCTGCTCCAAACTCAGGACACTGAAGTTCATCATCATCACTCTACTGCCCAACAGCATGTACTGTGTGCACCTTTCAGAGCATCCCAGAATCAGTCCTTATCAGACACTTTTCTCCCATTTCAGATTATTCTTGAGCTGTGTGGTGCTGAGCAGACGGCCAACATGATGTGTGTACAGCCTCACCTGGAGCGAATCCGCCCGCCAGGATACACAGGGGTGAGTTTGGGCTGCCATAAATCAGTTTGTATTTTGGTTTGCATAAGCCTGTCTGTTACTTTGCATAGTCCTTGTTGCGCAAGAAGTTTTTCTTGGACTTCTTGTCTGAACAAGATAGAATAAATCTCCTCATTATTAATGAGAAAAAATTACAGGGATCCAACTGGTCATGGAATTTCTGGAAAGTCACAGAGTTTTGAAAAGTCTGTTGCAGTTTAATAAAATCTTGGGACAGGGCATGGAATATCATGGACAGTGTTCAGCAAATCTTCCATACCTTCCATGTTGAGATGTTGTGGGCTAAATGTAGTTGAAAGTGTATTATCACTACATTTGACTGTTTTGGTAGATAAATAATAAAATCATTTCTGAACTGAGGATCTCTATTGTGCACTGGTTTACAGTGTAGATGTCCTTCAGGACTCAAGTCCATTTTCATAGGCAAGAAGAGACTGAGCTGAGGCCAAAACTATACAACAGTTTTTGAAGAGGCTGGATTATTTAACCTGAATAAAAGCAGAAGGAAGAGGTGAAAACATGTCAGTGGTTCTTGTCGTTGTCACGCCTGCAGCACGATGCTCGGTCCCCTGCAGCAGCTGCTCAGTGGTGCAGGACGTCCCCTCGCAGAGTGTTTGGGATGTGAACAGTGGTCATGTTTCTGTCTTGCAGAGCGGGGATGCAGAGGTGGATGCGGAGGAGGCCATTTTCCTGGAGCTCGTCCAGACGCTGCTGAACGACCCGGCAGAGAGGGAGCATTTCTTCCAGGCAAGGCTGCTTCACATCTCTGACACGACTGATGAGCTGATCAACTTCACAGAGCACTTCAAAAAAACCTTGTGAAGTTCCATGCACTTGTTATTGAAGCGGGGTCAGTGTTTGGTGTTGAGCAGCCACATATAATAATAACATTTTAGGAATAACAGATGAAAAGGGTGGATAACCTCAGTGTTTGGCTACATGCCCAACAGAATAGAGAATTTCTTGGCTCAGCAGTGTTGAGACAGATCCTGTTTTCCTGACAGGAACAAAGCTTTGGAAGAGATCATTAGCTTCTGAATTAACAATGAAAAGCCAAAGCGTTTCCTATTTCCTAATGAACATCACGTTCCTGTCTCACCTGTTTCCCCCTCAGGAGGTTTTTCCAACAGAATACGGCCTCAGCTACGACACGGACATGCAGCTTCTTATTTGGGAGTTCCTTTCCAAACTGGAGAAACTCCTGCCAGTGCCAGACCTCGGTCAGGTAAGAGATCACAACTCAGTCATTATCAGCAACACAAGACAATTTCTGTGTATGAATTGAACGCACAGTTTCACTTTGGTCCAGAATTAAAAGTATGTCATTCTGGCTGTTTTGTGTTTTTTGGTCTCTGGACAGATTGTGGCGTGGCTCAGCTCCGCCCCCTCTGTACTGGAGGACTGTTTGCAGGCGCTTTCTAATCCCGATGACCTCAAGTCTCTCCTGCAGCACCACAAATGCCTGGGGGACCTCGGCAAACAAGGCAAACAAGATGCATTGATTACGTCTTGAGTTTCAAAAATGTGGATAACAGCCTTCTCTCTTGGAGTCGAATGCCAAACTAACTACTCATTGCTTGTCTTTTAGGCACCACAGTGGAGATGTCGTCCCAGGTCTTTGCCTGCTCCCAGTGTCCGTTCTTTCACATGCAGGAGTCCTTCCTGCTGCAGCACATCGAGCACAGTCACCCTGAGGAGTTCAGCAAGCTGCAGAAAGCTGCAGAGGCTGCCGAGACCCCCAAGAAGAAGGTCCAGCGCCAAGAGTTCCCCAAGCCTTTCCCCATCCACAACAGGCCAGACCCTCACATGTGCCAAGAGTGTGGAAAGACATTCACACGTGCCTCAGATGTGACCCGCCACCTGCGCATCCACACAGGCGAGCGCCCGTACACCTGCCCGGAGTGCGACAAGGGCTTCAAGAACTCCTGGGACCTGACCAGACATCAGCGCATTCACACAGGGGAGCGTCCGTTCCTCTGCCCTCAGTGTGGGAAAGGTTTCACCCAGATGGGTTTGCTCAAGCTGCATTTCGAGCGGACCGCCTGCAGCCAGACTTGCGACCCTCCTCTGGAGACCACAACAGAGGAAGTGGTTGCCGAGGAGGCCGAGGAGAAGGTGGGCGGTCAGTACAAGTGTCAGAAATGCGACGCGAGTTTTGACACCATCCTGGAGCGGCTGAGGCACCGGCAGAGCCACGTGGTGAGACGTCAGTACAAGTGCTCGCAGTGCGAGAAGATCTACGGCCGGGCCTCGGACCTCAAGAGGCACCAGATGAAGCACACGGGCGAGCGGCCGTTCTCCTGCGAGTGCGGCAAAAGCTTCACGCATGTGTGGCTGCTGAACAAGCACCGGCAGATCCACACCAAGGAGCGTCCGTATCCGTGCACCGAGTGCGGCAAGAGCTTCACGCAGCTCCAGATCCTCAACAGACACCTGCTGACGCACAACGGCCAGCGGCCTTTCCAGTGCTCCTACTGCGAGAAGAGCTTCACCCAGCTGGCAGGCCTGACCCGCCACGAGAGGATCCACACGGGCGAGCGGCCGTACCTCTGCACTGCCTGCAACAAGACGTTCCTCACACACGGAGAGCTGGTGCGGCACCAGCGCAGCCACAGCAACCTGCGGCCGTACGCCTGCCCGCTGTGCACCAAGAGCTTCAAAACCAAGCGTGCGCAGGGCGAGCACCTGAACACCCACACTGGCGAGCGTCCGTTCGCGTGCACTCGCTGCGGGAAGAGGTTCGCCAAGTCGACCTCGCTTGTCCGGCACAACCTGACTCACACGGGCGAGCGGCCCCACCAGTGCGCTCAGTGTGGAAAGACCTTCCTCACCTCTGGCGAACTTCTGCTGCACAGGCGCATCCACACGGGCGAAAGGCCTTACCCCTGCTCCTACTGCGAGAGGAGGTTCAGGTGCTCGTCCGACCTCAACATGCACATACGAACACACACCGGCGAGAAGCCGTATAGCTGTGTGTTTTGTAAAAAGAGCTTCTCCACGTCCACGCGGCTTAAGCGACATCTGCGCACACACTTAGAGAAAAACATTATGGTGTCAAAGCTGTGAATCTCCAAGCTGTCAGGAGGTGCTGACCGTGTTTAATTTATGAAAGGTCACATTGTCAGTGCAGCCATTTACTACCTCTGAACACAGTTTAAAAATACAGCTTCAAGCACTTCAGCAAGTGACATTCCTTACATTTTCATTTCTTTTATGCAGAGTTGATCACGTGGTATCTAAGCATGAGAAATCTTGACATAAGGCTGTAATCACTAACTACATATCTGGTTAATACAACATTGTTTTAGCATGCCGTGAAATCTGCACAGGTGCTTACATATATCAGGAAATGCAAATACAAAGAACATGATTGGCTGAAGTGCCTGAAGATGCGATGACAGACAAAAGTGCTGATTCAACGTGGATTTTCAGTCTGTTGAGAGGTAATAAATGGCTGCATTGTCAAGTATTTTAGACAGTAGACCCCATCTGCCTACATCAGTGTTAAAAGGATTTTTTTTTTATTGAACTGTGTTCATTTTGCCAAACGCTTGCTGTTTTGCTGGTGAAAATTAAAAACCACTTACTTACATTATTTTTCTAGTTTGTTTAGATAAAAAAAGCACTATGAATTCAATGATTTTCCAATAGAAACAGATTTCTGCAAATCAATATTTTGCACAAGCACACAAGCAATTTCTATTATTTTTATTTTTTTATTATTTTTTGGGGGGTGGCAACCTTTTTAGGTCTGCCAGGAAATAAGATAAGTGAACTTCTGAATCGATTCTAAAAAATAACATGAAACAGATCCTGTATTTTTATCTTGCATTTGCCTGACTCATACTTGCACTGTCTTCTCCCTGTGATCACATGATCAGAGTCTCTATAGACCCTGTTGACAAAGAATGTTGAAGACCCTTTAGTTTGTTTCTGTTCATTTGCTTAGAGTAGAAAGTTCGATGAAGTGAGTGGATAGTCTGAGCACACCTATAAGGTGTGTGTGTGTGTGTAAGAAAAAAAAGAGAGAGAGACCAATAACTTGAATTTGCGTCATTGTTTTGAAAAGAAAATTCGGAAAAGAATCTGATACTTTAGTTCAGCTTCCAACATCACGTTCAAAAATAAACAAAACTGATGTTTATTTTTGAAAAGTGAACTTGCCGGCAAACGTTTTAACTCACAGATATTTGCAAAATATCCGTCCAGTCTACTTCATCACTGATCAGTTTTACCTCCATTGAGATGAACGTCGACAAAGTAACGGAAAAGGTCAGTAAAGTTAAGATTTTATTCGCATTTGACATAATTTTCCTGGTAGGTCAAGTTTCTGTACGATGGAGCTACCAGCTTGTCAGGAGGCAGGAAATAAAAAACTGACTGCTAATTATAACCAATTTTAATTTAAATCATTCTAGTGGCAAAACGGATGAGTATTTGCTAAAGAAAGTGTCAGTTTTTTTATAATACACTAGCCGAATATTTTAGCTAGCTAAACAAAAGCCTTTGCAAAATAAGGTAAATAAAGGAATGACATTGTAATCGGCAGCCGTATAGCTTGAACTAAATATGGGAAAAGATCATTAGCAAATAGCATGAAGCGTTATTGAAATGACAGTAACTCATATTAGCCAATGAAAAAAGGCAGAAGCAACGACTTGTCTGTAGCTTTTTTTTGTACAGTAGTCAAAATAATTATACATATTAGTTGAACGCAGATGCTGCAGGAAAACCCCACACCCGGTCCACCTGGAAGTCCACCGAGCTACACCGACCTGAAGACAAGAGGGACGAGGAGCTTGTGAAGGAGATGGTATGTGCGCCTGTAAAACTGGTTCTCAAACCGGTCCTCAAGTAGCTCCTGCCGGTTCTGCAAGTTTTATTCCAGCTCTACTCTTACATGCCTGAGCCAATTAAGGGCTCGATCCTGATTGGTTGAAACAGCTCTACCTGGGTGTGCATGAAGGTGTGTGTGTGTCCCTCATTTGTATTAGGTGTGCAAGAGTAGAGCTGGAACAAACACTTCCCAGACAGAGCTGGGGCACTTGAGGACTGGGTTGAGAACCGCTAGCTGCCATGAAAACATTTCAGTTTATATTTGATCACTTGAGGGAAAACTATATCTGCTTATTTTGTCATCTCACAGTATAGATTAATGAAGCAATGGAGGGCAATCAGAGACTTGAAGAACTTCTGCCACAGCAACCTGGAAGATAATGAACGTAAAAACGAGGCCCGCAACCGCTTCCGCAGTGGTTATATTATGAAATACACTAAACCTCAGGTGGACTCTACAGGACGTGGTGGGAGGTGGGAGGGAAAACAAATGACAGGAAACAGGGATGAGGGAGAGCCTCAAATGGAAGGTCAGGTTAAGAAACCTACAGGGGGCAAAGTGTCAAAGAGCAATAAAAGTAAAGGAGGGAAATCAAGAAGACAGGCACGATCCCCGTTCAGGGACAGTCACAGTGTGCAGAGAGATGACATCAGCAAGCAGAGAAAGGCAAAGAGCACGACAAGGCAGAGAGGTGAGGAGAGAAGCATGCCGGCGAAACAGGCCAAGTCATCTGAGCCAGAAAGAACTGAAAGAACTGGCAGAGGGAACGAAGGGAGGGAAGACGAGGAGGTGTGCGGAGTCTCTGGGGAAATGAGTGCTGGCGCTCCGGGGAGATATGGTTTAGGAAGGAATGAAAAGCAGAAAACGATGTGGAAGGCAAAGAGCAAAAACAAAATGCAAAAGGGCGGCAGTGGAAAGGGGGCACAAAGATCGGTGGAAAAGGAAGAGGACAGTGACTTAAACGAAGGTAGCACTGATCAACAGACAGGACTGGAAAAGGAGTGCTCAAAAATCCAGGGTGAGCAGCTCTCAGTCAGTTTTATTGTTATTCTCTTAGCTCATTCATTGACTCATTTTGGTGCAGGTGATAATTTATCCTGCTTATAGAGGAAGAGCCAGGTCAGTCTGCATGCATCCCTTTTCATTGTGTGTTATATTGTCTGTATTTGCAGTTTGTGTTACAGAGCTTGAGGTTAAGGAGCATCATGCAGGGAATAAAGAGAAAGAGCAGGATGCCACGAGCGAGGATGAAACATTTGTCTGTAATCCATCCAAGGCTGACAGGATCGAGGAGGAACCGGTGGCAGAAGGTGCAAGACCAAATGGTGCCTCCTCAGGAACTACTGAGGAGGTTTTCGTTTGCCAGGCTGCAGTGAAGTCCACACAGCACCTGCAGCCCCGGTGGAAAGACCAGAACAAGCAACAGATTCTGGAAAGGAAAAACAATAGATGCCGAAGGCGGCTTTCCTGCCAGTCTGGCAAGCCCAGAGGTCAAGAGGGGAGTAGCTTTGCTGTTCGCAGGAGGCAGAACAGAGTTAGGGAGCATCAAGGCCACAAATACATCTGGAGGAGTGCGGGGGACAAAGCCCAAAGCAGGTGGAACACAGGAGACTCCATGGCCTGCAGGAACAGAGAAACCAAAAGCACAGCATTGAGTCCTTGTTGGCCGTGGCCACTGACCAACGGACACAGACCAGGCAAAGTCTGGCTGGTGCAAAGGAGGAGCGGCAGCAAGGGAGGGAGAGAAAAAAGTGAGACAGGTCGACAGAAGCAAGGAAAAACAAGGGCAGGTGAACGCAGCCAATTCTGCTGGGGAGGAAGGAGACATGGGGGGAGTGAGGGTCATTTCTCAAAGACCAACTATAACTCAGGGATCAAAGAGAAAAGAAGGCAAGAGAACAGAAAGAATAGACAGCAGACGCTCAGAGGTGAGAGTTGTTGTAGGAGCTGTAGAATAAGGAAACAAACACACTGCACAACATGTAATCTGCATGTGGTCAAAACACCAAATTTTAATTGAAACCATAAGTTCATTTCTGGACATAAAATTACAACACAGCAAATTCATCAGCCCTTCACCCTACATCATTTCAGATAGGAAGTATTAAAAAGCAAGCTATTTTTATTCCTAGTTAGATATTTCTGTTAAAACACCTTTTTCAGTAACTTATCCCTTTTCTTCTCCTGAATGAAAATTCACAGAATAACCCATATAAACAAGAATGTAAAATAAACACCTCATAGAAACATCATAGAGACTGAATGTCTCCACTCCATTTCTTCCACTTATGAGTGGAAGAAATAATGTAATTTTTCATAGTTCCATAGGGCAAAGAAAGGGTGGTTTTCATGTAGATTTAAAGTGTTTTGCTTGCAAGATATTAACAAATACAACGATGTATTTTCTACAACTAGTAAAACCAAAAGCAAGTTTACACAAAATCGGCAGTGGTGGCTGAAGGGGACGAAAACTCGACAGATGACTGGGATTTTCACAGTGTCCTATCAGATATGGAGATAAGATTCGCCATTATTTGCGTGTGATTATCCCAGAATAAAATTTATTTAATTTTCCCTCCAAGTTTGCCGCCGGACCGCTTATGTGACAGGACTTCCGGTCCCACCCACAATCCGTGTCGCTTCCGGGTGGCCACAAGACTCATCCAGCGAGCCGACGTTATTTCAACGCTGTAAACAAAAGTTACCAAACGGTTCAGCTCCAGCAAGACAATATACGGAAAGAAATGCATATCAAAACAGGTACGTTTGTACAACTTTTTTGACACGTTTGACTCGAATTCTCCACTTTGCGAACGCGTCGTTTCTGTCAGTTGGCTTGCCGACGGCGTTAGCAGCGACGCTAGCTTTAGCCGTTAGCAGCCTGCTCGCCGTTTTGAATGGAGGGTTACGAAACTTTGGTTACGGCTAACCTGCTGCTAGGTATGTACTGATTCCCTCAGATTACAAAAGTAAGGCTTCTTTTGGGTCACAGTTTTTTGTCGAAACGTCTTGATTTTGACCAGCCGTGTCGTAACGGCGGGTAGTCAACGAAAGAATGAGACCGCCGTGTTTGATTCGGCGTGTCGTAACGATGCTAACTTGGCTATCCAAGTTTGCTAACGCCGCGCTGGCTCTTGGCTTTGATATCTTATCTACCAGAGCTGCATATGTGAACCATAACATTTTGTTCGTCGCGTGACAGCCTTTGCCGGCGACTGCATTTTAATATATTTATTTATCTTTAATTACGGCTGACCAGTCAATAAGTTTCTCGAAATTTCTCCCACGATTCACGATGCTATCTGGTAAGAGACTGTTAACGAAGTCGCAAGTCTTATGAAATAACGTTACTTAAAAACATTGCGGGCGCTTTCGGCTGTAAAACATGAGACCAGATCTGTTGAGACAGTAGTGTTGCTGAGTTTCGATCTTGTCACGTGCGAGAGGAATTATCAGATAACCGGGAATTGCTCTGGTTTGAGTTTCTCTACTCCTCCATTTTAAGTTAAACTCCTCATGCTCAAACATGTAACACCATTTCAGAGCTGCAGATTTTCTAACTAAATGTGTGTATGTATCTGAACGCTTACTTTCACGCCACTGTTAAACTGCAGCTTTAATGTTCATTCTTATAAAGCCCAACTGGTAGCAAGCACTAGCTATATAGTCTCCACATGCAGAACATCAGCTACTTATGCTTGTGTAACCAGCAGAATGTTGCCATGTAATGTTGTATTGTCCCTATTCATACAAACTAATACAAAGAATTTAAATAAAAAACAAGAAAATAAATATATACAAGAACAGACATAACTTCAGACTGTTTCCTCCTTTCCAGGTACATGGGAAGCCAGTAACACTGTGTGTGAGTCGGACGCCCTGTGTGACCCAGCAGTCCTCGTTTCAGCCACCAACTCAGAGCCACACATACGCAACCGCCGTCTTTCCCCGGGGTCAGGCAACTGTGGAGGCGGAGGGGGCGGAGGCTGCATTGGCGGGGGCGAGCAGCAGCCCCGGCAGCTCTCACCCGGCACCCCCGAGGGCGACCTGAACGGACCTGCACACACCTTCGCTTTCCGTAGGGAGAAAGAGCGCAGGGGTCAGCACAAAGGCCGCGGCCTTCGCAGAGAGAGCCAGAAGGGGGTCGGCCGCACCGGGGACCGGCCCCCAAAGGCAAACCAGAAGGAGCGGTGGGTGGAGGACAGTCTCTCGCTGCTCAAGCCCCCACCCGCTTTCCCAGTGCAGGACAGCCCCGCCAAGCTGCAGCCCGCCGTTAGCTACGCCTCTAAGGTGAAGGCAGGGGCTGCGAGCGGGGCGCTGGAGGAGGACCGGCCTGCCATTGGAGTGCTGCTACAGAACCAGTGGGGTCTCAGTTTCATCAGTGAGGCGCGGCCATCCTCCGCCCTTCCGCCTCTGCCCACAGACGCAAGCGAGTCGCCCGACCCGCAGCAGGAGGCGAGCTGCACAGCCCCGCCACCTGAAGAGAACCCCGCTCCCATCGCCACCCCGGTCAGCCTCGGCCCGCCACCAGAGGCGGACGAGAACAACGGAAAGCTGCTGCTAAGCTGTCGCCATCTAGTGGAGGCTTTGAATTATCACAGTCGAGGTGAGGGCTTCTACGAGCGCCGAAGCTACATTTTCTGTAGTCATAGTTTTCACAGTCTGAAAAGAGCTGTTCTCTGTGAGTTCTAACTGTGGTTATCTCTTGTTCCTCCACAGAATGGAATGCTGTCTGTAACAAACAAAAAGGTGAGTTGACTCAAAGAGAAACTGGTCAGTACTGTCATGCTACTTCTCATAGATAATACTGAAAACAAGGGGTGTTGCTGTTCACCAAACTCACTCAGCGACTGTTTTCGGGTCACAGTTTCTTGGTCTCTCCGTTAAAAAGAAGTGACTTTAGACTGGATGAACTTGTTTTACTTTAAGTGACCACGTTGGTGTTGGCTGACTGCATGCAAAACAAAATCAGCTCAACACCTCAGGCATGTTTGACCCCTCATATGTTTCTTAGGGTCCTGGAATAATCTGCTCTGTTAGTGAAGAAAGATTCAATAAGTAGCAGCTGTAAATTAACTGTGTTGCAACTCTGTTGCTCTTTGCCTCTGTTTGGTGTGGAGGTCTTACTTAATGTTCACAGAAGGCAGTTTTGTGAGCTTTCATGTGCATGTAAGTTATTTACTTGCATGCACTTTTAGTTACTTGAAAAACAAACATGCTTCATATGACAGTTTTTGTTGTTGTAAATTAAATGAAGCTGAAGATATGAGTCATTTAAACACCTTGCTTGTGTTGTTGTGTTTTTGAGGATAGTAGATCAGTGTTTGGTGCCTCAGGAGTTCTTGGAAGCAGATTGGATCTGTCATATCTGAGTAAAACCATTCATATGCAGAGTCCGTGGAAAGTCACCAAACCTCTTAATTGAACTATTTTTTTAAAAGCTTAAAGGCTGCGTGAAGGTCCATCTTCTGTGTAATGAAGCAAATTAAAGCAACAGGGCTGAAATGTGCAGGGATTCTTGGGAACGATCGACGTCTTTGAGTTCGCTCTGAGTCTGAAAGCTGTCTGAACATGAAGCGTTTGACCTGCCAAGGGTCTGTACCCTAAAAATGATCCTGCTAAGAATGTTTAAGGTGCAACACAACGTCACCCTGTCTGTTTTCAGTAATTGGGATTTAACATGAAGCGAATCAGAAGTACACAATTAATGATTAGAGCATTTTAACACCTAACTGGGATTTTTATCTCAAGCTTTAATTGATGCTGTACTTGTTAACCTTCCAGAAGTTCGATTTTATTCCGTTTAAACAAAAAGTTACTATTCCTTTTGGTTCATTTTCAGGATATTCCGTTGTTAAATTTGTGTTCAGGTATAAGTGGTGTGTTCAACATTGTTTTTGTTTTTCTCTGATTTCAGATCCAAAAAAGGTTGTCTGGTACAAGGACATCCTGGAGCAACCAGCCTAGCAGTGTGAGACACTCAGCGCACGCACGCACGCACACACACACACACACACACACACACACTGCACTCAGGATGATGTCTTCACACAAAGCCACACTGAGACACTTTGGACTAACTCCTTTGAGATCTTACAGCAATGGACATTTTTTAACGCCTTACAGAAGCCTGCCTTAATTAATCGGACCTGTTTTCATC